>ML352521.1:0-13940 GCA_005239505.1 Nicotiana paniculata | reverse complement strand
AAAAAAAAAAAAAAAAAAAAAAAAAAAAAAAAAAAAGAAAAATCAAGAGTGAGAGGTAGGTATTTGAATAATTCTGAAACCCTGCCAAAAGTTTGAAAAATAAAAGAGAAAAAAGAAAATAAGCCAATGTTTTCAAAAAGCCATGTTTCCCGGTTCTGTCAAACCGGCAGAACTACGCGGGTCTGATTCTCACCGGATGTGAGATACGTAGGCAAAACTACCATTACGACCCAAATTTAAAAAAAAAATCCCCAAAAAATATTTTTCTACCTTTACACTTTCCTCAATTTTTAAAAAAATCCAAAAATATTTTTCTTTCCTTCCTTCTTTAGAAAAGTCTTTCTTTTATTCCCCTTTTTTTTTTTAAAATTCAAAAATATTTTTCTTTAATTCCTTTTTAGGAGTCTTTCTTTTAGAAAATCCTGAAAAAAATAAAAACTAAGAAAATTTTTATACCAAAAAAATATTTTATTTGTAGGAGTCTTTCATTAGAAAAAAAAGACAAATAAAATAAAAACAATCCAAAAAAATATTTTCTTTTTTCTTTAGAAGTCTTTCTTTAAAAAATTTCGAAAAAAAAATAAAAAGATAAAATCAAAAATACAAAAATATTTTCATTCTTCTTTCGAAAATCGAAAAGAAAATTCAAGCTTCAAAAATATTTTCTTTTTCTTTAGAAGTATTTCTTTCATAAAATAAAAGTCCAAAAACCCAAAAATATTTCTTTTCTTCTTTAGAAATTTTTCTTTCGAAATTCCAAAAAAAAAATATTTCTTTTCTTTCTTTTTTAGAAGTCTTTCTTTCAAAATTTCTCGGAAAAAAAAAACAAATCTAAATACAAAAATATTTTATTTCTTCTTTTTAAATCATTGTTTTGAAAAAATAAATACAAAAAGAAATTCAAAATCCAAAAAAAAACAAAAAGAGTTAGGTTATTTACTTTATTCCCAATCTTCCCGAACTACGCAAGATCTGATTCATGCGGCGTCATGATACGTAGGCAATCCCCATAGGCTTCGATCATAACCATAAAAAATTAAAAAGAGAGAAAAAGAAAGTGAAAAAAAAACAGAAAAAGAAAGAATGATAATAAGGACCGATTGAGTCCCCTCTAACATGTTTTTTGTTTCGAATTGTGAAGAAAGTTTGAGGTGGTCGGTTTGTGGTGAGCTGCAACACAATTCACAAGGTCCAAGAGAAAATGCCAATGACAACTGATATCGAAGTTGTTATGAGTGCTCGTGAGACTCGGGGTCAGAGGGTTCAACAAGAGTCTACTGTGGTTGAGGAAAATAGAATACTGAAACAGAAAATTACTGAAATATGTCAAGCATGGGCCAATGGCCAAAGACCGCCCTTTTCTTCTCATGGTTTCCCAGAGTTCACACACATCTCAACTACTGCCATTCTGGTCTCATTTCCTGATCTATCCTATCCACCTGGGTTCAGTCCTTATCTGAACTGCACGACTACAGCTGGAACTTCTGTTGCTTGCTCCCAAAGTGTGTCATCGATAACCAATCAGACAACCGCTGATGTTACGCCTGTCTTCACTGTCCCACAACCAACAGTGGTACAGAGGAAAACTCATGAGTCACAATTTGCTACCCATCAAGAACAATATCACTCTCCCGAGTACCATTCGTACCTATTTGATCTTCCTACAAATATTGAGAAGCGTGCCCAAAAGATGGCATATGAAGAAATGACTCAACGAGTGAAAAGCTTAGAACAAACGTTGAAAAACATGAAAGGGTTGGCTGGTCAGAAGAGTATTGCCTTTAGGGATCTATGTATGTTCCCCGATGTTTGTTTGCCACTTGGTTTCAAGATCACTAAATTTGAAAAGTATGATGGACACGGTGACCCCATAGCCCACCTGAAAGGTATTGCAATCAACTAAGAGGTGCGGGAGGAAAGGAAGAATTACTGATGGCTTATTTTGGGGAAATCCTTGTGGGGGTAGCCTCTGAATGGTTTACTGATCAAGACATATCTCGATGGTATGTCTGGGATGACATGGCTCAGACCTTTGTCAAACAGTTCCAATACAACATCAACATTGCCCCAGACTGCAATTCCCTTTCCAACCTGAAGAAGAAACCAACTGATAGTTTCAGGGAATATGCCATTAAATGGAGAGAGCAAACGGCTAGAGTTAAGCCACCCATGGATGATCACGAGCTAATCATTGTCTTTCTTCAGGCGCAAGAGCCATATTATTTTCAAAACATGATGTCCGTAGTTGGCAAATCCTTCTCGGAAGCAATCAAAATGGGAGAAATGGTTGAGAATGGTCTTAAGACAGGAAAAATTATAAGCCAAACAGTTCTCAAAGCCGCAACCCAAGCTGTCCAAATTGAATCTGGTAATTTGAGTGACATGAATGAGAAAGATGAAGAAATCATGATGGCATCAGGGTTGAGAAGAGGTCCTAGGAGAACATCTCGAAGGTATGACCATCCTCGTCTATTTTTTGATGATTTCCCTGAGCAATCCTATCCACCTCAAAACCCACAATACTCTTTTGCTCCACCTGAGTATGTTGTTCAGCCACCTAAACACCCTAGAAGGCGAGCATCGCAAGATCTCCACCAGCCTCCACATAATTTCCAAGTGCCCTATAACCCACATCCAAGAAAAGGGTATAGAGGAGAACAAAGGTTGAAATATAATTTTACACCAATAGGAGAGTCATATGTAAGCTTGTTTAAGAAATTAAAGCATCATGACATGATTGCACATATTCCCCCAAATCATGTGGATCCACGTGCAAGAATCTTTGACCCTTCTAAAAGGTGTGAATACCATTCCAATGCCCGGGGGCATGATGTTGAAAGCTTTTGGGATTTGAAAAGAGAAATAGAAAGGATGATCCAGGAAAATCTGATTGTGATCCAAGACAGTGACACCCAGATTATCACGCATAATCGTTTACCTGCACATGATGATGCACACTTTGTGGGGATGATGCGTGGTGATAGGGAGTATGAGAATCCTCTCGGGAATTTGCTGACTGAATTTAATGATTTTGAAATTGGAGAAAGCTCTGCTGATTATGATGAGCAAATTTGTGGCTAAATGTCAAGCTTAGCAATTGAAAAGTCATTCCCTCCTTACTAGGAAGGAATAATGGTAGCTTGTTTTGATGTTTTTTCTATTATCTGGATTATTTCAGGGTTGTGATCAAGATTTTATTTGTTTTATTGAGTCAAACCCTTCTATCCCTCTTTTCTATTTGTGTGAGTCTTGTTTGTCTATTTTATTGCTATTTTCATTATCCGAGTTATTCTAGGGTTGTAACTGGGATGTTAGGTTGTTTTTCTTGTTGTTAAGCCTTTCCATCCTTTACTCAATGAAATACAATCTGTCCTTTTGTGTCATTCCATGATTTGTTCCTCTCTCGCTAGTTTTAGTAATATGACATGCATGCGGAAATTTTGGCTAGATCTTAAAAAACTGATTTAGTCTTGAATGAGATAAGTGAGAAAGAGACACTTTTGAGGATGAATAAAGATTTGAGATACTTTGGAACTAAGGTCGAGTAAATTGCACCTTCAAATCATTGTGAAGATCGGGCTTGAGGATGTTTAATCAGTTGAAGCTTGGTTGAATGTTTGGCATTAATGGATGAAAGGTGTCTTTCGACCATGACACACCAAGAAAATAGACATTTTCATCAATGCTATGATTGCAAAAAGATAATATGTTTTGGCATTTCTCGAGGTCGGGAGGCCCTTTTTCTGCTACCTAGACACTTTATACCCTTTGTTACCCCTTTTTGAGCCTGTGTTATTTTATTTGACCACCCTCTCTTGTAATCAAGTTTAGAGTCAAAATCCCAAATAAAAAGGGAGAGAAAATTTAAAAAGAAAAAGGTGAAACTGAAAAAAGAAAAAAATCCATGCCCCAAGAGTACAAACTGGGGCAAGACTTAGAAAGTTCAAATGAAAAAAAAAGAGAGAGAAGAAAAAGAATAGTCTGAGATCTATGCCCTAAAACAAGGGGGCAGTTTGTTTTGGAAAAAAAAAGTAGAAAGAAAGAAAAATGAGAAAGAAAAACATGAGAAAAAGAAAAAAAATAGTTAGGTCAGATGTTTGAACTATGTTAGACCTGATTCCTAAAAAAAAGAGAGGATACGTAGGCAGCCTTACACAGTTTGGTCCAACCAAATAAGAATTCAAAAATAAGAAGAAAAATCCCTAGTAGCTAAAACTAGAGCAGAAATTTTATTTCACTTTTGAAAGAGTCGATTGCAAGAGTTGTAAGTCTACAACCCCTCATTTTGAGTCTACTTTGAGCCTTCATGCAGACCTTCCTTTCCAACCCTATCCAAAAACCTTCCAAATAAAGACCTCCCGATATGCCTTCAAGAATGCCAATTGAAGTATGCAATAAGCAACGGTTGTCATGCGACATAAAACACTGTCAAGTTGCTTATCCAAGAAAGAAAAAGAAAAGAAAAAGAAAATGAGAGAGTCTTACTAGTGAAAACCCTCACGGGCACTATAAGGCGATGGTAAGTAGAGAAAATAAATGAGAGAGGCTTGTTGGTGAAACCCTCTCGGGGCACCACTGGCCGAAAGTGAGTCGTGAAGCTGATGCAAAGAATTGGCATGAACAAGCCCGACCTCAAAGGTCATAAGAATGGTAAAAGGAAAGATTGGATTAGTTTGATAGATCAGCAGTTAAGTCTAAAATTCATGTCATGATCACTAAGGCTAGTTACCGTAAAAGAAAAAAAAACCTCTTCCTTCTGTGCTTCTGATAGGGCATTGCTTGTTAATACTTGCTTCTTTGAATCATTGTGTCCTTCACTCTGAGTCAGTCCTTGTCAAAACAAGCAAGAAAAGATTTCAAAATCTGCTACCAGCTTTTCAATTGCACAAAGTTAATTTGGCCAGCAGACTCAGTTGTTATAATCAACCTGTCTTGAGGATTCATGCAAAGGCTCCCCCAAAAGACTCTTGTCAGCCTCTTGGCTAAAGCAAGAAAAGATAACCTCAAGGTTAATCAAGGATTCTCTGTAGTACCGAACAATGACTATGAAGTGTGCACATGGTGCAAAAGGCACTTACCAGTTGTAATTCTCTCTGACGGGAAAATTGCTCAAAAAATAGGAAGTCATTCAATATATCAGAAAATGTTACCTAAGCAAAGATCTCCAGTTGGGATAAGGCTGACTAAGCCACAAATACAAATGGTACCGGGTGTGAAACAATCAGGGTTGATGTAGAGCAAAAAAGTCTCTTGAAACTGACTCAAGCTGATTGAGCAAAATGCCAAGCTGCCCAAGATTCAAGGCCACAAACCGACCACCACTTTTTAAACTGACAAAAAGTTCTTTGTTTGAAACAGGAACAAAGCAGTGCAAGGAAGTTAGGTCAAAAACAAAAAAAAAACAAAAAAAAAAAGAGAAAAGAAAGAAAAAAAAAAGAAGAAGAGAAGAGCCGACAAAGGGAAGTTTCTCAAATCTTTGCCTTTATTTTTCTTGCTAGTGTGCATAAATGTCGCCATTTCTCTTCACATTTTTCTCCTAGGATAAAAAGTCCTAGTCTGATGGATTTTCTCCCAAAAGAAATCTTAGTCTGATGAATCTTTCTCCTAAGATAGAAGACCTAGGCTGATGAACTTTCTCCTAGGATCGAAATCTTAGTCTGATGAATCTTTCTCCTAAGATACAAAAAAAGAGACCTAGTCTGATGAATTTTCTCCTAGGATCAACGTCTTAGTTTGACGAATCTTTCTCCTAAGATAGAAGACCTAGTCTGATGAACTTTCTCCTAGGATCATAAATCTTAGTCTGATGAATCTTTCTCCTAAGATAGAAGACCTAGTCTGATGAACTTTCTCCTAGGATCATAAATCTTAGTCTGATGAATCTTTCTCCTAAGATAATAAAAACCCCTAGTCTGATGAATCTTTCTCCTAGGATAAATGTCTTAGTCTAATGAATCTTTCTCCTAAGATAACAAAAAGAAAGGGACCTAGTCTGAAATATTTTCTCCTAGGATCAAAATCTTAGTCTGATGAATTTTTCTCCTAAGATAATAAAAACACCTAGTCTGATGAACTTCTCCTAGGATAAAAATCTTAGTCTGATGAATCTTTCTCCTAAGATAATAAAAAACCTTAGTCTGATGAATCTTTCTCCTAAGATAGAAAACCTAGTCTGGTGAACTTTCTCCTATGATAGAAATCTTAGTCTGATGAATTTTCTCCTAAGATCAAAATCTTAGTCTGATAATCTTTCTCCTAAGATAGAAAACCTAGTCTGATGAACTTTCTCCTAGGATAAAAATCTTATAGTCTGATGAATCTTTCTCCTAAGATAATAAAAACCCCTAGTCTGATGAATCTTTCTCCTAGGATAAATATATTAGTCTAATGAATCTTTCTCCTAAGATAATAAAAAACCCTAGTCCGATGAATCTTTCTCCTAGGATAAATATATTAGTCTAATGAATCTTTCTCCTAAGATAAAGAAAACCTAGTCCGATGAATCTTTCTCCTAGGATACACGTCTTAGTTTGATGAATCTTTCTCCTAAGAATACAAAAAAAAATAGAAAAACAAAAAATCCTTTTTGATTCATTTTAGCATAGATTCCCAATTCAGTAGTCTCATTTTCCAACATAGGGTCTCCATTACCTAGTTGATTTTATTTTTAGACATAGGGTCTCCACTCCCTAGTCGCTTTTCCAACATAGGGTATCCATTCCCTTGTTGATGCCAGCATAACCTGATGCCAACATAGGGTCTCCACTCCCTAGTTGATGACTTTATACATAGGGTCTCCACTCCCTAGTCTTCTTTCCAACATAGGTGTCCATTCCCTAGTTGATTCCGGCATAACCCGATGAATATCATATCCAGACACCGGCATAACCTGGTGATCTTTCCTGACAACAGCATAACTTGTTGATCGCTTCCTGAAACTGGCATAACCCAGTGATCTCTTTTCCCCAAGAAACAGCATAACCTACTGACCTTTCTAGACACCGGCATAACCTGGTGATCTCTTCCTGACAACAGCATAACCTGTTGATCATTCCCTGACACTGGCATAACCCAGTAATCTCTTTTCCCCAGGCAACAGCATAACCTGTTGACCTTTCCAGACACCGGCATAACCTGTTGATCTTTCCTGACAACGGCCTAACCTGTTGATCATTTCCTGACACTGGCATAACCCAGTGATCTCCCGGCAACAGCATAACCTGTTGACCTTTTCCCAGACACCGGCATAACCTGGTGATCTCTTTCTTGACAATGTCATAACCCGTTGATCCTTCCCCAGACACCGGCATAACCCGGTGATCTTTTCTTGATGACAGCATAACCTGTCAATTCTCTTCCAACATAGGGTCTCCAACCCCTAGTTGATTTTACCTTTAGGCATATGGTATCCACTCCCTAGTCTACAATAACTCAGGGTGCACTGTTCCCGGCTTTTCATCGCTTTCAATAATAAAGTAGTATAGATTTCCTTACAATAACTCACGAAATTTTCCTAGTGAAAACTGGGACAGAAAATTTTGTTCGTTTGCTTTTTGATTTTGTGCATATTGCATTTTTAGGACAATGGATTCGAGACGACCAAAAGAAGACATCTCAATTTAGAATAAAAGAAAAGAAGAAAAAGAAAAGAGTTGAACCCCAAAGTATAGAAGCGGAAAAGATGTGGACTGCTCGAGACAGATTGAAGTCACAAACTATGCATGTCCATTCTTGATCCAAAAAAGCTGTAGAAGAATGAACTAGCACCTGCAGCCAACAAGCATCAAGATTAACATCAGAGTCCGCATGAAGAACCAACCAAGACTTAAGACCAAGCTTCAGAAGAATCATAGATAGGAATCTTGTAACTCGTAACAGATAGGCTTAATTAATCTTTTCTTTGATGTAATAATGGGACCACGAACCGGAAACTCGACGAGACGAAACCTCACTCGAGTCCCCTATCCTCTCCATCACTCCAAAACTTCTTGAACTACACGCGACCTGATTCCCTTATAACCCGAGATATGTAGGCTGTCCAAAACTAGGACTCGGTCACACTATCCTTTCTTTTAGTTTTAGGTCTCTCTAAATAAGGGTCGGGTCAAAAAACCTGTCTCGTCGTTCTTTGCCTGAAAACTCTTCGCGTTTCAGGTCAAAGAGGGGCAGCTGTAGACATATAATTTTTGACCCTCCCCGAAATTTTACTCATATTAGCGTTTAAATGTTTACTTTAGGTCTAATATCGCTATTTTAACTAGTTTTTTACTTTATTTTATCACAAAAAAATAGTTTCATTTTTTTGTAGTCATACTATTTTACTATGATTTTTATTTTTATAATCTTTGAAAAATACCAAAAAAAAAATATAGTTTCAACTTTAATTCTTAGTTTTATTTTAAATATAATAATTTATTAAAATCAATTAAGAATAATTTTATATATTTATAAATACATTATATCATTGTAGCCTTCTTAGCCCAAATTTAAAACCTAACAAGACATGGACCAAGCCCATACCCCTTAACCTAGAAGACCCTAATATAAAAAAGACCTCAAGGCTCTTCTTAAAAAAAGACACAATCTAGGAGCACAACCGCCCCCTCCTGAATCTTTCCACCTTCTTGATTTTAATCTCTAAGAACCTAATTCCTTGAGAAATCGGCCGTGACCCTCATTGTTGGTGTCTTCAACCTCACACCACAAAAGATAAAGATAACCCATCTTCTACTCCCTCACGTTTTCACCATGAAACCCAGCTGGAAATTCCAGCTCAAAATGCAGTTCCAAACAGCCTATTTTCGTGCATATTAGTGTCGAGTTCGAGATTGTCGTCGTTGATTTTCGGCCATGGTCAGTGGTGTTAGGTCCGTGCGTTGAATTGAAAAGCTTTAAAAATTCAGATTCGGCAATAATAAAGGTCCTTTTGATTCAAGCTTTTCTCTATATACGGCCATGTTTGTCTCAACTCAAATCTTGAACCAAAACGAAGGTTGGATTAGCGAAATGGATAAGGTATGATTTACAACCAATCGTCAATCCATCAGTTATGAATCCAATATATTTATTAGTTAAGTATAGGGACAAACACTAAATGAATCCAAAATTTCGCAAGAAATTGTTTTCTTAACTTTGAATTCATTTTCACGCCAACTTTCCAAAATATCATTGAAAAATAATCAGATAACTTGATTTGTAGGATTCATGCTCCATTCATTATTTATAATTTAATACTTGTGGTATGTTAATTTTCCATCCCCCCTCGTTATAGTTGATACATTGCAATCGTGTTTTTATTAAAGAAACTGTTGTTTGAATTCATTGAAAGTTTAGGGCAAGTGATCGTGTTGAGCTTTGTAGATTCATGGGTTTATGTTGATTGATTTTAATTTTGGGATTTCGTTTATTCTTATTCTTTAATATTCGGGCAATTAACATTTGTTTTGAAGTAAGCGAGTTGGCCTATTTTACAAAATAGATGATTGCTTAAATAGCTTCAATAATCCCGAATAGATTAAGAATAAATCATGAACATCGTAGCTTGCTTTAGGAGCAATTAATAAATAATAAATTATCATGAATATGAGTACAGTTCTCATGGCATGGTCATGGTACGTAAATCTCATTCGGGTGTGCATTTCATGTGACCCGGTTATAAATTTGTTTAATATTAAAAATAAATATGTCGTAAATCCCGGGTGCATTTCATGTGGCGTGTTTATAATGTGTCCAAAAATGACAAGTGCAGGCCATCGTGATTTGTTTCAGAATAATCCATAAATATTAAAAGCGGCTAAAAAGTGAAAAAGGCTAAAAAGCACAATAGGTTTAAAATATGTAAATAATTAAATAATTAGGGCAAATATTAATAGTTAAACGATCTTGCTAGAAGCACGGAACTCGGGAATACCTAACACCTTCTCCCGGGTTAACAGAATTCCTTACTCAGATTTGTGGTCGCAGACAAATTAAAACAGTGTCAAAATTTCCTCGGTTTGGGATTTTAAAATAAAACAGTGTCCCGGAACGTCGTCAAAAATCCGGGTGGCGATTCTGAAAAATAATATTAAATTCCAAAACCGAATAATATCACTTTAATTGGAAAAACTCTCTTATTACCCTTTATTACCACGGGGGTGAAAAAAAGGAGGTGTGAGAGTATATATGTATATTTAAAATATATGAGGGAAAAATTGGGTATCAACAGCTGGGATACTTTGGTTTGGGTTGGGGTATTTGGGCTAGGTGTTTGAGGGTTTTGGGCCATTTATTTGGTCCGAAATTGGTGTAAAACTGAATTGTTCTTTAAATACCCAATATTTATCAAAAAATATAATTTATAAAAGTAATTAATAAATAAAAAAAATATTATTTGTGAATTAAAATGATTGGCAATAATAAATTAACATTATAAAAATATAAAAAATTATTATGGCACAAATAATGTAATTATACATAAATATATGATATTATTGCAAAAATATGCTATTAGCCTAAAAATTCAAATGCAATTATAGAAAAATCAAGTAAAATATAATAAAATATACATGTTGGTCTAACTAATAAGTTTTTATGATTAAATCATCATAAAAATAATTTGAAGGATAATTATAAGATATTTATATAATAAAATGCAGAAAGAATTAATTTAGAGCTTCTAAAAGTTATGGAAAATCATGGAAAATATTTGCATAGGTTTTTAAACTAAATGATGATGCAAATATGCTATTTTATATATACATTTTAAAAATATGATGGAAAATTTTTGTATCAACAGCTGCCACTTTTTACCCGGAAATGATGAAAGAATTGTTAGGTAAAGAAAATGATGACAGATTTTGACCGAATGGGATGATTTGAAAAATAGAGGCCGAACTCCGGTTTTTGAGTTGCCTACATATCCCTGGTATTACGCAAATCAGGTCGTGTTTAGTTCTGGATCCAGCGTTGAACTGAGCCGATGGAGTTGTTGTGGGAATGGTCGTATGCTTCGGAAAGTGTTCCTTTAGGTAGGGCAATATCAGAGGAGTTTATATGAAATTGTAATGGATGTATCTCAGAACAGTTATGGATGAGCATTTGAACGGTTATCAAGTGGAAGCGGGTAATGGACGGTGGCTGCATTTGAGGTAATTCCAGGATGTGAGCATCGAACGGAAATTGGAGCGAAGATTGCTCCTGTAAAAGAACGGCTACCTCATGGATTACCTGCAAAACTTAAACGCAATTCATGAAAATATATATGGGATTATTGCAAGAATTTAAACATGCTGCAAATTCCCTTTGGACCATGAAAGTTGTCTTTGGACGATGAGGATGTTGTACTTAGACCACAATGTCTTGAATCGCGTGATAAGGGATTTGCAGTCCATGAAATTATGCTCTCGGGCCATGGAAATGGTTCCTCTGAACCATGACGCCTTTGAAAAATTGTCGTGCTCCCTTTTCTCGTGAAATCAGGTTTCGATACGTGACAACTCTTTTAAAGAAGGTGTTAAAAGAGAGATTCGCCACCTAACGGGTTTTGAGGTGTGTTAGGGAAACTATTTGCAAGTAACTTTGGTCTAACCAGTTTGCGTCACCAAAGATCGGGTAAGGGCTCAAATTAACTTGAGGAGAAGGTGCTAGGCATTCCTCGAGTTCCACAATTATGGGTCCCGGATGAACTCGAATTATATGAATTAGTCAAAAAAAAAAGAGGGAAAGACAAGAAGTTTGGGAAATTATTATCAAAAGTCTACCAATAAACAAAAATAATTGACTTTAAGATAATATGGGGGGTCCTAAGTTTTTAGCCTAAAAGATCACCCAGTGCAACATAAATAATACTTTGTAACTCTCTCAAAATGGGGTGTTACTCCTATTATTCAGCGAGCACAAACTATCATCTCCTGCTACCCTATTACTATCTTTAAGTTGTTACCTAAGGCGCACTAGTTGATTCTAAGTCGTTCCTTATGCGTGCACTACCCATCCCATGCATATGGTCCAGGAGGCGTTTGGACCTCTATTTTGGGTGGTTCTAGACCTAACTTAGGTTGCTCAAAATGATAAAACTAGGTGACATACAAAATAAGTTGGACTTCATGTAAAGGCAATTAAAGGCTCGAGTTAGCCTCCACACATAGACAACAAATGCACGCAAACAAATTAGGCATTTAACAGTTTCAGAATTGAGGCGAGTTAAAGTCATTAAGCCCTATAGGCATGATTTTTATGTGACCTCGCAATTCAAACGTGCAGGCAAACGAGCCATGGTTTAAACAGAACAGAGTAGGTTGAAACATGGTAATTCAGCTGGCAAAGAGCCAAACAGAACAAAGTAGTAAGCAAATACAGAGTAGAAACCTCAGTTTTAGTGGAAAATAGCAATTCCAATTCCTTTTAAAAAAGGGGAAGGGGAGTGGGTTTATATAGTGGTAAAATCAGTATGAAAGTAAGGAAATACAAACAATCGGACCGTAAAAAGGAAAGAATAACACATAAATCAATTAAAGGATCAAATTAGGAGAATAAGCCGGTAAACCCTAATTTTTTAGGAAAAACTAAATATTACCAGAATATACACAAACTAGTAGCATGGGACAAATATAGACACAATGTTGACCCAAGTCGCGACATAGTTTTGAAGATTGACAAATGTCTGACCAGTTGAACCAGGTCCATCAGAGCACACATACTTGACCTGAAGCGCTGGCACACAAAGCACTCTTCAATGGCCACACAAAGTAACCTATCTTCTATTGAGACAACACTCGAAAATTGGGTACCACATAAAGTAACCTATCTTCTTGTGTGGTATTGACGTCTAAAAACATCAATTGGTATCAGAGCAGTTTATACTTGAAAGGCTAACACCTTGGAGAAGATCAAGATGAGTGCACCACCTGGAAATTGGGAAGGTCAATCAACTGCAAAGCCACCACTCTTCAATGGCCAGTATTACTCTTAGTGGAAAAACAAGATGAAGGACCACCTGATTGGAGAAGACTATGAACTTTGGCACATAGTCACTGATGGTCCTCTAGCTACCATGATGAAGACTGCTGAGGGTATACATGTACCAAAGACTAGAGTTGATTGCACTGCTGAGGATCTGAAGAAATGGGAGAAGAATGCAAAGGCCAAAAAGTGGCTAGTGTGTGGACTAGGTCCAGACGAGTACAACAGAATCCAAAGATGCACCACTGCCAAAGAGATCTGGGATACCTTGCAAGTAGCCCATGAAGGAACACCTCAGGTAAAAAGGTCAAGAGGTACTCTACTATACTCTCAGTATGAAAACTTCACTATGAAAGAAGGAGAGACTATCCAAGAGATGTACACAAGGTTCACAACCGTGACTAATGAACTGAAGTCTCTTGGAAGAGTCATTATTGAAGAGGAAAGGGTTGAGAATATCCTAACAAGGGTCTTGCCTATTTCCTGGGAAAGAAAAATCACTGCTATCCAGGAATCCAAAAATATGGCAACCCTGAAATTGGATGAGCTGATTGGAAACGTCACTGCCTATTAACTGAGAAGGCAGACAATGAAGATGGATGGTCCAAAGAAGGAGAGGAGTATAGCACTAGGAATCACTGAGGGAGAAGATCTGGAGAATGATGAGATGTCCATGATCACCGAAGAATTCAGAAACTTTCTCATGAGGATGAAGCGCATCTCTAGAGGAGGAAACTACAACAAAGCAAAAGCTCTAGAAAGGCCAACCAATGAGATATGTTATAAATGTGGTAAGACTGACCATCTCATCAAAAACTATCCTCAGTGGGAAGTAGAATGGAAAAGGAAAGATATGAAAGAAGGAAAAGGAAGAAGGAACAGGTCCAACCAAAGAAAACCACAACAAAGGTTATGGTTGCTGCTTGGGGGAAAGCTCAGATGAGGAATCAAAAGATGGGGAGACTGAAGATCAGGCGCTCATGGAAATTGGAGAATCT
>ML352519.1:37148-82139 GCA_005239505.1 Nicotiana paniculata | reverse complement strand
AAATAAATCCCAAATCCGAATAATGTCACTTTAATTGGAAAAACTCCCTTATTACCCTTTATTAATCTGGGGTGGTGGAAAAAGGAGGTGTGACAATTAGTATATGTTTCAATGTGTATTTTTGGTTGTTCAAACGCTAGGAAGTGTTTCAAATGCTAGGAAGTGTAGTATGAAACTTGGTTGTTGCTTTTGTTTCAAATGCTAGCAAGTGTACTGTCATTGCTATATGTTTGATTTCAAGTCAAATTCACTCTGCATTCAATTGAAGCAAACAATATCATAAAGGTATCCAGTGGCCTATCCAACAACCCCTGCTTTAAGTGACATACTGTAAACAATTTAGCAAACTCTTCTACATCACTTGAAAGAAGATAAAAACTTGTTCACCGTATCAACAAATCTAAAACAAGTGACCAAGCCTTGAGAATCGAAATTAAAAATAATAAAAGTTTTAAATTTATTTAAAGGCAGCATTGCTATAGCTTGAAATGGAAAAGAACATTACGCCAGGTAATATCTTGCAACAACCTTTACATGCCATAAGGTGCTTGAAGCAAAACAAGTTTTAATAGTTTACATCATAACTTGCACCACAAAAATATTATCCAAAACAAAATCATAGTATCGGCATACAATAGCTCCCAATAGAGAATGTTGAAGCTCAAACACCTTCATTTTTTCATTAGCTTTTGGTGATTTTGACCTTATATATTGTAGTAAAGCACTTCTATGTTGAAGTTGTTTAGTTGTGATTGCTTGCTTTCCCTTCCATTTCAGGCCTTTACTTCATTTATAACCAAGATCACCAGTCACTACAGCTGAACTTTCAACTGCTCCATTGATCCTACCACTGTAAATTACCCTACTAACATGCCTCCCTTGCTGAAAATTAAGTTAAAAAAAACAGATATCAAACAATAGAGTTTAACTTGCAACCTCAAAACTTGCAACCAAATTACTAATTACCTCAACACATGTATAGCCATTTTTGCTGACAAATACTCCATGTCCCACTACTCTTGGCCTCTTAAATGCAGTCTGATCATCTCTGTTGCTTGCTTGAGATTGTTGCACATCTGAAACTTGAGATTGCTGCACATCTGAGTTTTGTGAGTTTTGCACCTATTGCTTATTCCTTTACCATCCTTAGCTTTAACATTCTTCTTACTAGTAGATGCTTGGGAGTCATCCTTTGATCTCTTTTTAGAGGTTGCTTTTTTGAGTGAGCCACTCCCTTTGCATATATAGAAACAACCCGAATCAGTCCCAATCAAATAACAGTAACAGAAAACAACCAAAGTAACAGTAAAAAAAATAGAATTAGCTAAAACAACACAAAGTAACAGTCAAAAATAGAAACAGAATTAGCTAAAACAACTAAAATCAGAAACATGAACAACTGAACTCAGACACAAAAATACATGGAGCACTGTCACGACCCAAAATCCTAACTCAGGTCGTGATGGCGCCCAATACCGGGGTTAGGCAAGCCAACAATCAATTTACTAAGGAGTTTCCCTTATTTGATTAAACATTCTAACATGTACCAAGTTTTAAAGCTTAAAAAAATTAATCAAAACGATAATTAATCAGTTTTAACCAAAAACAATCATAAGGAGGCGCGAGCCAATAAATATACAGACCCGTAATCCATAATAGCTACCACGTGTGTGCCAGGAACTAGTGTCACAATTCCTACGGGCATACTAACAAAATATACAAAAGATATAATATACAGTTCCACAGTTTGAAAGAGATAGACGGGAAATAACAAAAAAATCTCCATGGTGCTGCCGAGGATCTTCATGAGAAGCAGCTCACCGTGAAGTCAGGTCCAGCTATAATCAGAATCGAGCTCCGGTCTGATAACCAGAAGCACCAGCCTCAGAACCTGTACAATTAAGTACAGAAGCGTAGCATGAGTACATATATAAATATTTACCCAGTGAGTATCCTGTCTAATCTCGAAGAAGTAGTGACGAGAGGTCGACTTGACACTCACTAAGGTCCAACAATATAATTTAATAGAATATGATGAAAACGGTAGGCATGTGAAGGTAGTAAAGCATCAAATATTAAAGGCGCTGAAATCCAAATAAATACTGGAAGTAAATAAATAATTACTACTTCATTTTCCCCTAAATATCTGTCAAATCAATATCCATGAAATCATCAATAATTTATCATGCGCATACGGGATAAGGACAACCGGCCTGAGCCATAAAATGATCATATATTTGCACTGCCGAGGGTCGATCGACCCGAACGATAAGTACATCTTTCAATTTCACCGTGGCGTACGGCTCGCTCCCATGAGAGTGGGGGAAATAACACTCCGGTCGCGGAATGTAAATTGCGAAGCAGTCACATGCACACCAATATTCCTTTAAAATTAATTTCCATAAACAATTCCTTCAAATTATCAATTCCATAAATCTCAGGGAAACAATACTACATATAACATGAATTCATAACATATAATTCATTACGAGGAAGAACACAAGGCATGATTGTATTGGTAAAAAAGAGTTTCACACGTAAGGTGATTCATGACAACTCAGCCGGCTACGCGGACCAAGGAAAACGCGACATCTAGATATGATTCTATAAAGAGGTACGGAACAAAGAGTCGCAGAACAATAAACCTACGAGGTAATCAGCCACAGAAAACTCAACCTGATTGAGTTAGGGAAGAGATACAGTTAGAATGAATCCAGACAGAGCTACGGGCAGATCCAGGGATCCTCAACAAATGACTCATACGTTATGTAATCTTCATACAACAATTACGGTTACCCTTTGTAATGCTCCATTAATGTAATAATTAGTCATTAATGGACGATCATTGCAAGAAGTAGACGTTATCCTTATATAAAGGAGGGGGATATAACTTGTATAGATCATCTGAACTTCGAATACAACCCACTTTACTTTTCTGCGTATCATACTATTGCCTTTTACTTATTCTTATTTATTTAATATTATTTCCTTGATTATCAGTAACCCGCACTCATCCTAAAAATAGCTTTGGTCAAAGGATCTAATTCTTTGGTTAAACAAATTGGTTCCGTTATCGGAAATCTGATAATCTTTGTTTGCTTTTCAATTTATATCCTCTAAACTATGTCGAACTTCAACGACAATAACCACCAGAGGAATGGAACCCCAGTTCCATCACCTCAAGGAACCCCACATGGTTCAAGGAAACCATCCCTAGAAAGATCTGATAACAACCGCAACAATAATGAGCAAACAGTAGAGCAATATCGAATAAAGCAAATGATTGCAGAGTACGTGGGACAAGCTTTGCAAGAATTTGCAAGGGGACTACCGACAGCACCACCTGCATCACTGACACCACCTCCAAACAATACAATCACCGGGGAAAATCCTCAGTCTGGGTTGGTTAACTCGGCAAGGGATGACACTCCTAACGAATCTCTCGAAGCGAGACCAGGTATGCCTAATAAATCTAAATTACAAAATTTATTGCTAACCATGCAGAAACATATGAAGGAACAAAATGGTCGAATCGAGCAAATTCCTGGAGTACCACATCTTATCAGAGGTATTGATGTTGATAGATATTCTCAACAACCTTGGAAACCAAGCGCAACACCCTTGCCTATACCCAAGAAGTTTAAAATGCCTGACGTTCCTAAGTATGATGGAATAATTGACTCGCGTGACCATGTGACCGGTTTTACTACTGGAGTAAAGGGAAACGACTTAACAAAACAAGAGATTGAATCGGTCCTTGTCAAAAAATTCGGAAAGACACTTACCAAAGGATCCCTAACCTTGTATTCTCTTCTCCCTGAAAATTCTATTGATTCTTTTGCCGAGCTTGCAGATTCTTTCATAAAAGCACACTCTGGTGCACAAAAAGTCGAGAAAAGAATGGAGGACATATTTAAGATAAAGCAAGGAGACACGGAACAACTCCGTGAATTTGTAGACAGGTTCCAACGAGAAAGAATGCAATTACCCAGGGTACCTGACAATTGGTCAGCCTGACATTTGCAAGCAAACGGTCAACATTTTAGTAAACGACCTCGGAATCGAGTTTCGGCGATTCTGGTAGCTTTGTATGATGATTTTGGACTTGGGCGTATTTCGGAATGGGTTTTGGATGACCGGGAGCATTTTGGCGCCCAATATCGAAATAAGAGTTTTCTTAAGTTTGAAATTTGGTTTGGAACGAGTTTTTGTGTTATCGAGGTCCGAGAGGAATTCCGAGATCGGGAATAGTTCCGTTATGTCATTTATGACTTGCTTGCAAAATTTGGTGTCATTCCGAGTAGTATAGGTCTGTTCGGCGTATTGAAAGCGAATTCTAGACTTTTAAGTTCAAAGTTTGATTCAATTTGGTTTTGGGGTCGAATTCTTAGTTTTGTTGTTGTTTTTCACGTTCCAAAAATTTGAACGAGCCCGTATAATGAATACAGACTTGCCAGTGCCTTTGGACGGGGTCCCGAGGGGCTCAGGTGAGTTTCGGACCCCTCGGAGCTAATTCCAAAACACCAGATTCCAAAACACTCAGTAATAAGAGTGGGATACCTCTCAACACTATCTAGGGAAGAAGACTGATCTACGAGGACCTGTTGTCCCTCGTAAATCTGGTGTTTTAGAATTAGCTACGAGGGGTCTGAAACTCACCCGAGCCCCTCGGGACCCCGTCCAAAGGCACTGACAAGTCTGTATTCATGATACGGACTCGTTCAAATTTTTGGAACGTGAAAAACAACAACGAAACTAAGAATTCGACCCCAAAACCAAATTGAATCAAACTTTTAACTTAAAAGTCTAGAATTCGCTTTCAATACGCCGAACAGACCTATACTACTCGGAATGACACCAAAATTTTCAAGCAAGTCATAAATGACATAATGGAACTATTCCCGATCTCGAAATTCCTCTCGGACCTCGATAACACAAAAACTTGTTCCAAACCAAATTTCAAACTTAAGAAAACTCTTATTTCGATATTGGGCGCCGAAATGCTCCCGGTCATCCAAAACCCATTCCGAAATACGCCCAAGTCCAAAATCATCATACAAAGCTACCAGAATCGCCGAAACTCGATTCCGAGGTCATTTACTAAAAATGTTGACCGGTCATTCAAAACTGTTGTAACAAAAAAAACAGTTATTGGTAAAAGATCATCATCATTGTACTCATTCAAAAAATGTTGTGATTAAAAACAGTTACGAAATCTTTGTACTCATATAGAAAACTGTTATCAAATAAAACAGTTACGGATGAAAGGTCAAAATCCTTGTATTTTTTCAGAAAACTGTTATCATATAAAACAGTTACGGATGAAAAAGCATTTCCCTCATACTTATTAAAAACTGTTATCAACAAAAACAGTTACAGGTAGAAACCCCAATCATTATAAGAACTGTTACTAATAAAAAATAGTTATTCTCTTGTATTAATTCGAAAAAACTGTTACCTATGAAAAACAGTTATGAGATAGAAGTGTATAACAAATCTATTAAATGAAAACAGTTGGAACATGAGTTTTAGACGATAAATCAAACACATGTAAAACGTCGTGGAAGTTCAACCGAAAAACTTTCCTCAGAAACGTTCTTAAACATGTGAAAAATTCCTATCACTCTATTGCATTATTACACCATTATGAAGTTGAGACGTCTTCTTCATTAAGTGTCAATCAAAAAGGTCCCTCTTTCATAAACAAAGCCAACTACAAAAAAGGCTGACATTTTATACAACACTGTGCCTACTATGAAAAAGTACGAGTGATTTCAGCATCTTCATGCCAAAAATTCAGAGGTGAAACAAAAACCCTCGAAAACCAAAACATGCAAAAGACTTAAGAGTGAAATAGAAACTCAAAGCAAAAAAGTTATAACTTGCATATATTCAAAAAAGAGCGGCTAAGTAAGAACTAAGTACTAACTAATACTTAGCCGCATATAATTTATACATTAAAAGTGCCCCTAAGTTGTCAGTTGGGGACTTTAGAAAGATCCAAATTTCCCTCGATGGATCTAGGGGTAACCACCAATCAAATAAAAAAAAAGGGGTGAACCAACACTTTAATCTTCTTGAGGAGGAGGATCGACTTTTTCATTAGCAGCAGGAACGAGAGCAACTTGGGACAAAGAGGCATGAGCAGCAGAAGTCTCACCGTCAGGTGAAGAGAGGTTATGACCTTGTTGATCCTTCCCCATGGCTTCTTTAGTTTTAGCTATTTCAGCACTAAGGTCGAAACCCTCTTGACTCATTTCCGTCAATGTGTCAAGGCGGGAATTCATGTACGCCCAACTCACATCGACAATAGCCACCTCTTCGAAATGTTCATAATATCTCGCCCATATTTGAAGCTCAGCCCTTAGCCCGTCCTTCTCCGCTTCAGCAGCTTCATAGGCAGCCCTCAAAGGTACAATCGACTCCTCCAAAGATTGGACTCTGTCTAAAACATTACGAAGATCTTCCTGAGTCCGGGTGAGTGATTGGACAAGCTCGCCTGAGTATTCATCCTTCTGCCCCATCAAGTCTTTCAAGTTCCTAACTTCTTCATAGGCACATGACAACTGCTCAACAAATGAAGATTCGAGAACGCTCTTGTCCTTATCAGCCTGATTGGAAGAAGCCTTCTCCATTGCCAGTTCTGCCGACATGATCCTTATCTGTCGCTTCAAGGTATTCCTTTCTTCTTCTAAGGAATCCATGTCGATCCTTAAGCTATCATACTGTCCCTTCCAATTCCCTGCTTTAGCATGCCATTCCTTTAGCTCTTGCTCCGTGTTAGAAATCCTTTTCATAAGCTCTATGACTATAAGATTGGTCTACAAAAAAGGAAATCAATTAGATACGATAGATTTTATGTACAAAAATAAAATAAGAGGAAACGTATTTTTACCTTCAAAGAAGAATGAACCACTTCATTAGCCCATGTAAGGGAACTATGGTTATCAAGCTTGATCTTCTCTAACGGGCCAATCAAAGGCTTCAGCCACACTTCGGGTTGGCCAGATTTCTTAAAAAGGCTCCCACCAGCCAGAACCTCAATAAGCACTTGCCTCATCTCCCTGGTGGAAGACCCTACTTCTCTATCAGGAGGCACGAAAGCAGGCCGAGGTAAAGGAGCCACATATAAGGAAATTTGTGGAGCAGAAGAAGTAACAGGCACGGAAACTCGAGGGGGTGAAAGAACCACGGGCATGGCAGCAGCAGGAGTAGTAATAGCTAAGGGAGTGGAGGAAATAGCAGGAGCAGACAAACGAGCTTCTCTGAAAGAAGCGGGAAAGACAGCCAATGGGACTTCATCAATAGCAGGACCAAAACATTCGTGGAACAAATGATCCACAGGTTCATGTACAGGAGAGGGAGAAACATCTTCACAGGTAGAGGGTATGACTTGAGGCACGGAAGGCACAACCACGGGTGAAGACTCATCATCCGAAATCACCCTCCTTCTTCGTGACCTGTGCACCAAAGTGCCCTCCTCTTCTTCTTCCTCTTCTACAGATCGAAACTCACCAACCTTCCTCTTCGAGGAAGAAGAACCAACAATAATCTCTTGATCCTGAGCCAAAGACATCTTCAGAATGGATGTAGCAGGCACCCCACGAGCAGAAAACCATATCAAAAGGAAAGAGGTTAAGCAAAAAAGGAAAAGAGGCTCGAGTAAGGAAAGAAGTGGAAATAAAAGCTTCACTTACCGTGGGTCTTTACTTGCCAACCGTACTTCCCAGAGAAGTACTTCCAGGACCTTTCCTCCAAGGGAGAAAATGACAGCAAATTTTCTACCCAATCACGGATGACATTCTCAACAGTACTCATGATTGCTAAAGGAAAAAGAAACAGATATAGTGTTAGTAAAACTCTTCAAGCAAAAAGAAGGAAAATAGCAAATGTGAGCTAAAATGTACTCACGTGCACGATTCCACTTCTAAGGGAAGGGAAGATTTTCTTCACCCACTAAACCAGCAGTGGGCACAGCGACGTACCGAAGGTACCAACCTCTGTCCCTATCATCTCCAGGGGTTACCAACACTCTTTTACTCCAGGCAGCCAGAGTAAAAACCCCTTGCCGAAATAAGGCAGGAGAATAAAGATGAATAAGATGGTTAAAAGTAAAAGGAACCGAGGCTAAAGAAGCTAAACTCCTAACACACGTAACAACTCGCCACACAAGCGGACCAACTTGTCCTAAGCAAATATTGAAGAAATGACAGAATTCGATTATGACTGGATCAATGGGAGGTCTAAACCCTAAAGTAAAGGGGTACGTATAAACAAAAGAATATCCCGTCTTGTAAGATGTTATTCTTTGATTACTATTCAGAATATAGACAGGGAAATAAGACCTCCAAAAACATTCCCTATGAACAAGAGAAAACTGACCTTCAGTAATAAGAGTGGGATACCTCTCAACACTATCTAGGGAAGAAGACTGATCTACGAGGACCTGTTGTCCCCAGTAAAGACAAACTCAGCGGGAGTGATTTCATCAAATCGAGGTTCACGAAGGTGTTCATTATGTTCTCTACCTCTGGATAAATACCTAGAAGCCCTAGCTCTTGAAGAAACTGAAGACCTAGCAGAAGGAAGGGAGACTATCTGAGAAGAAGAAGAGCCTCTCGAAGGAGTGAATCCTAGATGGGAAAACAATGATGAAAAGTCATAAGTGAAGATGTCACTTTGTGACTGACGCAGCCGCAAAAAGCCCTAAAAGGCACCGAGAAACTGCATAACCAATCCGTAATGGACACGGGGTTTGAGCATTAAATGGAAGTGACATACGATGCCTATGTTCAGAAAAGGATACAATGTTTCGGGGTAAAGCAACGGCAAAATATTCCCGCCATAAATATGTATCAACTTACCAAATATTAATCGATAATAAATGGTAAGTGGGGGGACTATCTGTATTGGTAAAAAAGAGTTTCACACGTAAGGGATTCATGACAACTCAGCCGGCTACGCGGACCAAGGAAAACGGGACAGCTGGATATGATTCTATAAAGAGGTACGGAACAAAGAGTCGCGGAACAATAAACCTACAAGGTAATCAGCCACGGGAAACTCAACCTGATTGAGTTAGGGAAGAGACACGGTCAGAATGAATCCAGATAGAGCTACGGTCAGATCCAGGGATCCTCAATAAATGACTCACATATTTTGTAACCTTCATACAACAGTTACAGTTACCCTTTGTAACGCCCCATTAATGTAATAATTAGTCATTAATGGACGATCATTGCAAGAAGTAGACGTTATATTAAGAAACCCCATATATAAAGGAGGGGAATATAACTTGTAAAGATCATCTGAACTTCGAATACAACCCACTTTAATTTTCTACGTATCATACTATTGCCTTTTACTTATTCTTCTTTATTTGATATTATTTCCTTGATTATCAGTAACCCGCGTTCATCCTAAAAATAGCTTTGGTCAAAGGATCTAATTCTTTGGTTAAACAATGATGTGGGCCTAACTACCCGGACATAATAATAATAGTCTCTACATACGGGCTCTCGTCACTTTGTACGTACGTAGGACCCACAAACATTAACACATATCATTTAGGTCACCTATGGGGACAATTCCCTCTTACAAGGTTAGAAAGGAGACTCACCTCATGTCGAACCTACTCCCCGAGTCAAGAATGCGCCCGAAACTCCGAACTCGTCACCCAAGGACTCGAAACTAATCAAATGTTATGTAAATATATCAAATTATACTCAAAAGCATGGAATTCTCCTATTTACTTAGTCATTTCATCATTCTTGAAGAAACCCCAAAATTCACCCCCGGGCTCGCACGCTCGAATTCCGAAAATTTTCGAAGGAATCAATTATCCATAACCTAAGGATCATTAATATATAGTTTTTGTGTGATTCCATGGCAAATTCATTGGTAATTCTCCAAATTTTCATAAAACCTAGGTTTTTAATCTAATTCAAGATTTTCCTATAATTAGTGTGTTAATCCACCTAAAAGTTCGAGTATTCAACTTAAATTATAGCATAAATCACTTACCTCTCAGTTTCTAGGTGAAATTCCCTCTTTGAAAGCTCCCAAAATTGCCCCAAGTGAAGAAAAATGGCTAAAATGGGACTAAGTCCCGTTTAAAACTAACACTGCCCAGCTGCCCCTTGTGTGCGATCGCAGCTGGGGCAGTGCAATCGCAGAAGCCAACTGGTCAGGACCCTTGAAGGACTACTGTGCGACCGTGGAAGGGCGTGCGATCACGGAAGGCTAGCTGGGCTAGACCTATGCGATCGCGGGGGAGGGGGATGCGATCGTGGAGAGCAACAACTGGGCCAGGCCACAGCTTTACCCAGTGCAGACGCGGATAGGCATGTGCGATCGCACATGCCATTTTCTCACCCCTTCCAACTCCTCCTATGCGATCGCATTATTGCACCTGTGATCGCACAGAAGGAAACCAGACAGTGAAAAATCTGGTGTTTTGGAATTAGCTCCGAGGGGTCCGAAACTCACCCGAGCCCCTCGGGACCCCGTCCAAAGACACTGGCAAGTCTGTATTCATGATACGGACTCGTTCAAATTTTTGGAACGTGAAAAACAACAACGAAACTAAGAATTCGACCCCAAAACCAAAGTGAATCAAACTTTGAACTTAAAAGTCTAGAATTCGCTTTCAATACGCCGAACAGACCTATACTACTCGGAATGACACAAAATTTTGCAAGCAAGTCATTAATGACATAATGGAACTATTACCGATCTCGAAATTCCTCTCGGACCTCGATAACACAAAAACTCGTTCCAAACCAAATTTCAAACTTAAGAAAACTCTTATTTCGATATTGGGCGCCGAAATGCTCCCGGTCATCCAAAACCCATTCCGAAATACGCCCAAGTCCAAAATTATCATACCAAGCTACTAGAATCGCCGAAACTTGATTCCGAGGTCATTTATTAAAGGCCAACCTTAAGGAACCAAGTGTTCCTATACTACTTTAAACACTTCCGAATCCCGAACCACCCTTCCTTGCAAGTCATAAATCAGAATAAGACGCTACGGGAAGTCTCATTTTTGGGAACGAGGTCCTAATACGCGAAACGACCGGTCGAGTCATTACATTCTCCACCTCTTAAACGAACGTTCGTCCTCGAAGGGGTCTAGAATCATACCTGAAGTGCTGAATAAGTGTGGATATCTGCTCCGTATGTCCTCCTCGAACTCCCAGGTCGCTTCCTCGACTAGTTGGCCCCTCCACTGGACCTTCACAGCAGAAACTCTCTTGGACCTTAACTGGCGATCCTGTCTATCAATAATAGCAACTGGCTCCTCCTCGTAGCCCAACCTCTCATCCAACTGGATAGTGCTGAAATCAACCACGTGAGAGAAGTCGGCGTGGTACCTCCGGAGCATGGATACGTGAAAGACCAGATGAAATCCTGATAAACTGGGAGGTAAAGCAAGCTCATAAGCAACCTACCCAACTCGCCTCAACACCTTGAAGGGACCTATAAACCTCGGGCTCAGCTTGCCCTTCTTCCCGAACCTCATAATGCCTTTCATCGACGAGACCTTCAACAGAACGTTATCTCCCTCCATGAATGATACACCACGCGCCTTCTGATCCGCGTATCTATTCTGTATGGACTGTGCTGTGCGAAGCATCTCCTGAATCAAATTCACTTTCTCCAAAGCATCTCTCACCCGGTCGGTTCCATATAACTCAGCCTCGCCAGGCTCAAACCACCCGATAGGAGAACGACATCCCGACCATACAAAGCCTCAAATGGAGCCATCTCGACGCTGGACTGATAAATGTTATTGTAAGAAATTTCGACCAAAGGAAAGAACTGGTCCCACTGACCTCCGAAGTCAATCACACATGCCCTGAGCATGTCCTCCAATATATGAACTGTACACTCCGACTGACCGTCAGTCTGAGGGTGAAATGTTGTGTTGAGGTCTATCTGGGTACCCATCTCACTATGCAATGCTCTCCAGAAGTGCGAGGTGTAATAAGGACCTCAATCTGATATAATGAACACCGGCACACCGTGTAACCAGACTATCTCCCGAATGTAGATCTGGGCCAACTTCTCAGAAGTATATGTAGCAGCCACTGGAATGAAATGCGCCGATTTGGTCAACCTATCCATAATGACCCAAACCGCATCAACCTTCACAAAGTCCGAGGCAACCCAACCACGAAGTCCATAGTGATGCATTCCCACTTCCACTCAGGAATGGTCATCTGCTGAAGTAGGCCTCCTGGCCTCTGGTGCTCACACTTAACCTGCTGGCAATTAAGACACCTAGCCATATACTCCACAATGTCCTTCTTCATCCGCCTCCACCATTAATGTTGCTTCAAATCATGATACATCTTTGTAGCATCAGGATGAACAGAATACCGAGAACTGTGTGCCTCCTCTAGAATACTGTCTCTCAGGCCCTCGACATTAGGAACACATAAATGGCCCTGAAGTCTCAGAACACCATCCTCACCAATAGTAACCTCCTTGGAACCACCCTGAACCACTGTTTGCTGAAGCTCTGCTAATCACGGATTATCAAACTGCCGAGCCTTAATCTCTCCCAATAACGAAGACTGAGCAACCACATGTGCTAAAACTCGACGAGGCTTTGAAAGGTCTAATATCACCAGGCGATTATCCAAGGACTAAATGTCCAAGGCTAGAGGTCTCTCCTCTGCTGCAATATAAGCCAAGCTACCGATACTCTCTGCCTTCCTATTTAAGGCATCTGCTACCACGTTTGCCTTGCCCGGATGATAAAGAATGGTGATATCATAATCCTTCAGCAACTCAAGCCATCTGCGCTGCCTCAAATTAAGATCCCTCTGCTTGAACAAGTGCTGCAAGCTGTGGTGGTATGTATAAACCTCATAGGACACTCCATACAAGTAGTGCCTCCAAATCTTAAGAGCATGAACAACCGCCGCGAACTCTAAATCGTGCATAGGGTAATTCTTCTCATGAACCTTCAGTTGGCGTGAAGCATAAGCAATAACTCTATACATCAACACACATCCCAAACCAACATGTGAAGCGTCGCAATACAATGTATACATCCCAGAATCGGAAGGCAGTACTAGCACTGGTGCTGAGGTCAATGTTGTCTTGATCTTCTGAAAGCTCGCCTCACACTCATCGGACCATCGGAACGGGGCATTCTTCTGAGTTAATCTAGTAAATGGGGATGTAATAGAAGAAAACCCCTCCACAAATCGGCGGTAATAACCTTCTAGGCCCAAGAAGCTCCTGATCTCTGTAGCTGAAGCAGAACCCGGCCAACTCTGAACTGCCTTAATCTTCTGAGGATCAACCTTGATACCCTCTCCGGATACCACATGCCCCAAAAATGCCACGAATCCAACCAGCACTCACACTTGGAGAACTTAGCATATAGCTTCTGTTCCCGCAAGGTCTGGAGCACAACTCTCAAATGTTGCTCGTGCTCACCCAGGCTACGTGAGTAAATCAAGATATCATCAACGAAGACAATGACAAAGGAAAAAATATACGACCTGAACACCCTATTCATCAAGTCCATGAATGCTGCTGGGGCATTAGTCAAGCCAAATGACATCACCAGGAACTCATAATGGCTATATCTCGTACGAAAAGCAGTCTTCGGAACATCTGAGGCCCGAATCTTCAACTGATGGTATCCCGATCTCAAATCAATCTTAGAAAACACCCGAGAACCCTGCAATTGGTCAAACAAATCATCAATGCACGGCAAAGGATACTTGTTCTTAATGGTGACCTTGTTCAACTGGCGGTAATCAATACACATTCGCATAGACACATCCTTCTTCTGCACAAACAGGACTGGAGCACCCCACGGCGATACACTCGATCTGATAAACCCCTTAGCTAACAACTCCTCAAGCTGCTCCTTCTACTTCTTCAACTCCTTCGAAGATATACGGTACAAGGGAATGGAAATAGGCTGAGTGCCTGGAGCTACCTCGATACAGAAATCAATATCTCGATCCGGAGGCATGCCCGGAAGGTCTGAAGGAAATACAACAACAAACTCTCGAACAACTGGCACTAAATCAAATGTCAGAGACTCGGCAGTGGTGTCCCGCACATAAGCAAGATATGCCAGACAACCCTTCTCGACCATGTGTCGAGCCTTCAGGAATGAAATAACCCGGCTGGCTGCACTAACTAAGGAACCTCTCCACTCCGGCCTAGGTGACTCGGGCATGGATAAAGTAACTGTCTTGGCATGGCAATCTAGCACGACATGATAAGGAGATAGCCAATCCATGCCTAGAATAACCTCAAAATCAACCATGTCGAGCAATAGAAGGTCCGATCTGGTCTCAAATCCATAGAATGTAACCATACAGGACCGGTAAACCCGGTCTACCACCACAGAATCGCCCACAGGAGTGGACACATATATAAGAGAACCCAAGGACGCACGAGGAACATCCAGAAAATGAGAAAATAAGGCTTAAACATATGAATAGGTGGATCCTGGATCAAATAACACTGATGCCTCTCTACCACATACTGAAATAATACATGTGATCATGGCGTCTGAGGCTACTGCATCTGATCTGGCCGGTATAGCATAGAATCTAGCTGGAGCACCGAAAGACTGAGCACTACCAAAGTGAATAGGATCTGACTGACCTCCCCCTGACTGGCCTCCACCTCTAGGACGACCCCTGCCGACCTGTCCTCCACCTCTAGGTGGTCGGACTGCTGATGCTGGACCCATAGGCTAATAACCCTACTGCACTGCTTTACCCCGAAGCCTGGGACAATGCCTCTGCATGTGACCTGGATCCCCACACTCATAACAACCTCTAGGTACCATTGCCTGTTGTCCTGAAGAAGAACCTTGAATGGATGGAGAGCGATGTGAGCCCTCTGGCATAGCACTCAAGTAGGGGCTGGAGGATCTCGGATGACTGGAATAACCACTAAGTGAACTCTGAATGGCTGGAGGATGGTAGGAACGCTCTGGCATGGTGCTAAAATGAGCCCTCGCTGGAACACCTCGGGGAGGTTATGGGGGTGTTGAATATGAAGGCTTGACCTCACTGGGGCACCTATGAAATCTCCGGAGAATCTATCCCTCTTTTCCTGTTGCCCCTGCTCCTTGCTCCTCGACCGATACCCCTCGATCCTGCGGGCAATCTCCACCACGAGCTGATAAGGAGTACCCATATCCACCTCTCGGGCCATGGTGGCGCTAATACCTGGATGCAACCCAGCCACAAATCTCTGCACTCTCTCGGCATCACTAGGTAGTATCATGAGTGCATAGCAAGACAACTTTGAAAATCTACCCTCATAGTTTGTCACTGAGATCTGTCCCTGCTCTAGCTGCTCAAACTGATACCGCAGCTCTTCCCTCTTAGAGGGTGGGATATATCTGTCCAAAAACATTTGAGTGAACTTCTCCCAAGTGACCGGAGGAAAATCTGCTGGCCTGCTGAGAATATAGAACTGCCACCACCTGCGAGCTCTGCCCTCCAACTGAAAGGTAGTGAAATCCACTCCATGGGATCTAGTATCCTCATATTGTGCAGTATGTCCCTACACCTATCAATGAAGTCCTGGTCATCCTCACCTCGATCACCCCCGAAGACTGGAGGGTGCAATCAAGTCCATCTATCCAATAACTTTTGCGGATCGCCGTCCGCAACTGATCTGGGCTCAGGAGTTTCTGCTACAGGCTGAACCCTACCCACGGGCAGTGCACCCGGGGTATGATGTACTGCTGCTGCCTGTCCTGCGGCCTGGACGGTAGGGGTATGGGCTCCCCCTCCCGCCTAAGAAGTGGCAGGATCTGCTGGAAATAAACCAGCCTGGGATATAGTGTCCATAAACCGCATCATACGACCCATGACCTCCTGGAAGCCTGGCGCCGTCATGAAGTCCACTGGAGCAGGATCTGCTGGTGGCACCTCATCCTGCTCTTCTATGATAGGATTCTATGGTGGTGGTGCAAATGGAATAGCTCTGGGACACCCTCGTTCCCTACCTCGAGTCGGTGCCCTCCCCCGGCCTTTGCCACGGCCTCTAACATCGGGGGTAGCGGCACCTCCCGGGTCTGGAACATCGGATGCGCGTGTCCTCACCATCTGTGAGAGAATAGAAGAATGAGTTTTAGTAAACCATTGACTGCATGATAGAATATGAATAAAGAGAGGTTTCCTAACACCCTATAGACTCCTGAAGATAAGTATAGATGTCTCTGTACCGATCCGCAAGACTCTACTAGGTTTTCCCGGGACTTGTGAGACCTAAGTGAACCTAGAGCTCAGATACCATGTTTTCACAACCCAAAATCCTAACTCATGTCGTGATGGCGCCCAACACCTGGGTCAGGCAAGCCAACACTCAATTTACTAAGGAGTTTCCCTTATTTGATTAAACTAATGTACCAAGTATTAAAGCTCAAAAACATTAATATAAAGGATAATTAATCAGTTCTAACCCAAAACAGTCATAAGGAGGCGCGAGCCAATAAATATACAGACCCGTAATCCATAATAGCTACCACGTGTGTGCCAAGAACTAGTGTCACAAGTCCTACGGGCATACTAACAAAATATACAAAAGATATAATATATAGTTCCACAGTCTGAAAGAAATAGACGGGAAATAACAAAAGAAACTCCATGGTGCTGCCGAGGATCGTCAGAAGAAGCAGCTCACCGTGAAGTCAGGTCCAGCTATAATCAGAATCGAGCTCTGGTCTGATAACCAGAAGCACCAGCCTCAGAACCTGTACAATTAAGTACAGAATCATAGCATGAGTACATAAATAAATATGTACCCAGTGAGTATCCCGTATAATCTCGAAGAAGTAGTGACGAGAGGTCGACTTGACACTCACTAAGGTCCAACAATATAATTTAACAGAATTTGATGAAATCGGTAGGCATGTGAAGGTATAGGTAGTAAAGCAGCAAATATTAAAGGCACTGAAATCCGAATAAATATTGGAAGTAAATAAACAATTACTACTTCATTTCCCCCAAATATCTGTCAAATCAATATCCATGAAATCATCAACAATTTATCACGCGCATACGGGATAAGGACAACCAGCATGAGCCATAAAATGATCATATATGTGCACTGCCGAGGGTCGAACGACCCGAACCATAAGTATATCTTTCAATCTCGCCGTGGCGTACGGTCCGCTCCCATGAGAGTGGGGGAAATAACACTCCGGTTGTGGAATGTAAATTGCGAAGCGGTCACATGCACACACAATATTCCATTAAAATTACTTTCCATAAAAAAATCCTTTAAATGATCAAATTCCATAAACCTCAGGGAAACAATACTACATATAACATGAATTCATAACATATAATTCATTATGAGGAAGAACACAAGGCATGATGTGGGCCTAACTACCCGGATATAATAATAATATCCGCGACGTACGGACTCTCGTCACTTTGTATGTACGTAGCTCCCACAAACATTAACACATAGCATTTATATCACCTATGGGGACAATTCCCTCTTACAAGGTTAGAAAGGAGACTCACCTCGTGTCGAACCTACTCCCCGGGTCAAGAATGCGACCGAAACTCCGAACTTGTCATCAAGGACTCGAAACTAATCAAATGTTATGTAAATATATCAAATTATACTCAAAAGCATGAATTATCCTATTTACTTGGTCATTTCATCATTCTTGAAGAAATCTCAAAATTCACCCCCGGGCCCCCACACTCGGATTCCGAAAATTTTCAAAGGAATCAATTACCCATAACCTAAGGATCATTAATATATAGTTTTTGTGTAATTCCATGGAAAATTCATTGGTAATTCTCCAAGTTTTCATAAAACCTAGGTTTTTAATCTAATCCATGATTTTCCTCTAATTAGTGTGTTAATATACCTAAAAGTTCGAGTATTCAACTTAAATTATAGTAGAAATCACTTACCTCTCAGTTGCTAGGTGAAATTCCCTCTTTGAAAGCTCCCAAAATCGCCCCAAGTGAAGAAAACTGGCTAAAATGGGACTAAGTCCCTTCTAAAACTAACACTGCCCAGCTGCCCCTTGTGTGCGATCGCAGCTAGGGCAGTGCAATCGCAGAAGCCAACTGGTCAGGACCCTTGAAGGACTACTGTGCGACCGTGGAAGGGGGGGCGTGCGATCGCGGAAGGCTAGCTGGGCTAGACCTATGCAATCGCGGGGGAGGGGGATGCGATCGCGGAGAGCAACAACTGGGCCAGGCCACATCTTTACCCAGTGCGGATGTGGACAGGCCTTTGCGATCGCACGGGATTTTTTCACCCCTGCCAACTCCTCCTATGCGATCGCATAGAAGGAAACCAGGCAGTGAACAATCTGGTGTTTTGGAATTAGCTCCGAGGGGTCCGAAACTCACCCGAGCCTCTCGGGACCCCGTCCAAAGGCACTGGCAAGTCTATATTCATGATACGGTCTCGCTTGAATTTTCGGAACGTGAAAAACAACAACAAAACTAAGAATTCGACCCCAAAACCAAATTGAATCAAACTTTGAACATAAAGTTCTAAAATTCGCTTTTAATGCGCCGAATCGACCTATACTACTCGGAATGACACCAAATTTTGCAAGCAAGTCATAAATGACATAACGAAACTATTACCGGTCTCGAAATTCCGTTCGGACCTTGATAACACAAAAACACGTTCCAAACCAAATTTCAAACTTAAGGAAACTCTTATTTCGATATTGGGCTCCGAAACGCTCCCGGGTCATCTAAAACCCATTTCGGACATACGCCCAAGTCCGAAATCATCATACCAAGCTATCAGAACTGTCGAAACTCGATTCTGAGGTCGTTTAGGAAAGATGTTGACCGAAGTCAAACTTGGCCTTAAAGGTCAACCTTAAGGAACCAAGTGTTCCTATACTACTCTAAACACTTCTGAATCCCGAGCCACCTGTCCCTGCAAGTCATAAATCATAATAAGTCGCTACGAGAAGTCTCATTTTGGGGAACGGGATCCTGATACGCAAAATGATCGGTCGGGTCATTACAAGCATAAAGTAACAGTCAAAAAACAACTTCATAAGTTAGTTAAAACAGCTGAAATGAGAAGCACAAACAGCTGAAAACAGATTGAATAACAGAAACCAAAACAACCATTAACACTTGTTTCGACTCCAAAACAGAACAGCTAAAATAAAAACAGAAGAAACAGAAATAGAAACAACTGACAGAAAAAATAATAGCTAAAACAAAATAGAAAAAAACAGAAACAGAAACAGAACAACTGATAGAAACAGTAACAGAATATAGCAAAAACAGTTAATAACAGAAAGTACTTCTGAAGTGCTTTGAGTTTTATTTGGACATCTTCTGCTATTATGAGTTGTGGACTTACAAATTGAGCAACTCATTGATATTCCTCTATTTGTAAGCTTGCCACTGCTTTTTATCTCCCCAACCTCCTTTTTTTTGTGGGCCTTCCAGGCATTTTTCTAACAGGAGGCGGTTCAACCTTTGCATTTGTTGACTCATGCCACAACTCCATGCATGGTACTGGTTGTATGAAATGAGAATAAGCTTTTAGGTAGGACTCCTTTTAGTTGCCAAGCTCTGCAACTACACACTCCCTCAGTCAACTTGACAATGTGTTTAATCCCTGTAGCCCCCTTAACTTCACACCCAAAATCACCATTCCAGTGTATTGTGCACTTCATAGACCTCTCCACATTTGTAACCAACACCATCATTGCCATTGGTTATATGCCTTCATTCCAAGTATCTGCAAATGCCCTCGCTCTGGTGAACCTATTCATTACCTTTATCCTAATTTCTTTAAGCATGCCAATAGTTCTCTTGTGCCTAGGACCCAAAATGTCACGACCCAAATCTTAATTCAGGTCGTGATGGCGCCCAACACCATAGTCGGGCAAGCCAACCTTAACTTACTAGAGATTTTCACTTAATTTGCAAAACATTTCTGGCACTTACCAAATTCAAGTTTAAGACATCAAGTAGAAAAAGATAAATTAACTGATTTTAAACAAATTTATCCATAAAAGATCATAAAACTACATATACATCCCAAAAATAAAATGTCTACTACGTATGTGCCAGGAACTAGTGTCACGAGTCTACAAGCATACTAGCAGGATATACAAAAGATGAAATAATTTGTACTACTGTCTGAAAGAAGTAGACAGGAATAAACAAAAGAGAACTCCATAGTGCTGCTAAGAATCGCCAAGGGAAGAAACTCACTGTGAATTCAAGTCCAGATAAAATCTAAGGGTCAAGCTCTGGCCTGATAACCAGATAAAGCCGCCTCAAAACCTGTACAATTAAGTACAGAAGCGTAGCATGAGTACATAAATATATATGTACCCAGTGAGTATCCAGTCTAATCTCGAAGAAGTAGTGACGATAGGTCGACTTGACACTCACTAGGTCCCAACAATATAATTACACAGGATGTAATAAAGGTAACAGATATACGAGGATAGTAAAACAGTAAATGTCGAATATAACTGCAATTCAAATTAAAGGATGAAATCTAATAAACAATTACCAAATTTGTTTTCCCCCAGATATCCCTCAACTCAATATTCATGAAATCATCAAGCAAATTAGCATACACGTAACGAAATAAGGACAACCGGCCTGAACCGTCATAATAACAATATATGTGCACTACCGAGGGTCGAACGACGCAAACCATAGATGCATCTATCAACCTGTCGTGGCGTACGACCCTCTCCCATGAGAATAGGGGAAAACACACCCCGCTCGCGGAATATAAATTGCGAAGCGGTCACATGCACACACAACATCCTTCCTTAATTCTTTTAAATGAACAATTTCCTTTAAACTACCCAAATTCCATTATTTTCTTGAAATAAAGTTGCATACAATGAAGTCATAAGGCATGTAATTCAATTTGAGAAAATTCACAAGGCATGGTGTGATCCTAACTACCCGAACATAACAATAATAGTCACTATGCACGGACTCTCGTCACCTCGTACGTACGTAGTCCCCACAAACATTAACACATAATCATTTAGCTCACCTATGGGGGAAAATTCCCTCTTACAAGGTTAGAAAGGAGACTCACCTCGTGTCGAACCTACTTCCTAGGTCAAAAATGCGCCCGAAACTCCAAACTCGTCTCCCAAGGACTCGAAACTAGTCAAATGTTGCATAAATAAATTAATTTATACTCAAAAGTATGAAATTCCCCTATTTAATTTGTTATTTCAACGTACTTTGAAAAATCCCAAACTACACCCCCGGGCCCACATGCTCGGATTCCGGAAATGTTTGAAGGAAACACTCACCCATAGTCCAAGGATCATCATTATGTAATTTTGTATATTTTCATAACCAATTTCTTGGTAATTCTCTCATGTTCATAAAAACCTAGATTTTTGCCCTAACCCGTGATTTTTTACTAATTAATGAGTTAATCTACTTAAGAGTTCAAGTATTAAACTAAATTTAGTGTAGGAATCACTTACCTTACAGTAGTTAGGTCGATTATCCCCTTCGAAATGCTCTAAAATCGCCCAAGGAAGAAGAAGAATGGTAAAATTTAGACTAAGTCCCGTTTTTAAAAGTTCTGCCCAGCTGGCCCCCTCCATCGCGAACGCGATAGGGGATCCACGTTCGCGAAGGCCAATGGCCCAGGATCCTGAAGCCCTGCTATGCGAATGCGTAACGGGGCCCGCGATCATGAAGGCTAGCCGGGCTAGACCTACGCGAACGTGGTGGGGTTTCTGCGGACGCGAAGAACAACTGGCATGGGCCAGCCGCTTACACATTGCGAACGCGGGAACCAGGATGTGAACGGGATGGTCAGAGGACCAACCCATCGCAAACGCGGGGAAAACATCACAAACGCATAGAGCATCAACTGCCACAGCCCAACTTCTTCTTCACGATCACGTTCGCCCACCCGCTAACGCGAAGAAGGAAACTAGACCTGGAAATTTCTGGTTTTTAGCATTTAGCTCTGAGGGGTCCGAAACTCACCCGAGCCCCCCGGGACCCCATCCAAAGGCGCTGGCAAGTCTGTATTCATTATACGGACTCGCTCGAATTTCTAGAATGAGAAAAATAACAACGAAACTAAGAATCCGACCCAAAACCAAATTGGATCAAACTTTGAACTTCAAGTTCTAGAATTCGCTTTCAATGCGCCGAACCTACCTATATTACTCGGAATAACACCAAATTTTGCTAGCAAGTCATAAATTACATAACGGAACTATTCCTATTTCGGAATTCTGTTCGGACCTCGATAACACAAAAACACATTCCAAACCTCAATTCTTGAACTTAAGGAATCATATTTTGCTATTTGGCGCCGAAATGCTCCCGGGTCATCCAAAACCTGTTCCGAACACACGCCCAAGTCCGAAATCTTCATACGAAGCTACCAGAACCATCGAAACTCAATTTTGAGGTTGTTTACTCAAAAAGTTGATAGAAGTCAAAATTGGCCTTGAAAGCCAACCTTAAGGAACCAAGTGTTCCTATACCACTCTAAACTCTTCCAAATCTCGAACCACACGTCCCCACAAGTCATAAATCATAATAAGACGCTACGGGAAATCTCATTTTTGGGAGCGAGGTCCTGATACGCGAAACGACCGGTCGGGTCGTTACATTCTCTACCTCTTAAACAAACGTTCATCCTCGAACAGGTCTAGAATCATACCTGAAGTGTTGAATAGGTGTGTATATATGCTCCGCATGTCCTCCTCAAACTCCCAGGTTGCTTCCTCGACTGGTTGGCCCCTCCACTGGACCTTCACAGCAGAAACTCTCTTAGACCTCATCTGGCGATCCTGTCTATCAATAATAGCAACTGGATCCTCCTCGTAGACCAACCTCTCATCCAACTGGATAGTGCTGAAATCAACCACGTGAGAGAAGTCGGCGTGGTACCTCCGGAGAATGGATACATGAAAGACCGGATGAACTCCTGATAAACTGGGAGGTAAAGCAAGATCATAAGCAACCTCTCCAACTCGCCTCAACACCTCGAAAGGACCTATAAACCTCGGGCTCAGCTTGCCCTTCTTCCCAAACCTCATAATACCCTTCATCGGTGAGACTTTCAACAGGACCTTGTCTCCTACCATAAACGATACCTCACGCTCCTTCTAATCCATGTAACTCTTCTATCTGGACTGTTTTGTGCGAAGCCTCTCCTGAATCAACTTCACTTTCTCTAAAGAATCCTTTACCAGGTCGGTGCCATATAACTTAGCCTCTCCAGGCTCAAAGCAACGATAGGAGAACGACATCGCCGTCCATACAAGGCCTCAAATGGAGCCATCTCAATGCTGGAATAATAATTATTATTGTAAGAAAACTCGGCCAGTGGAAAGAATTGTTCCCACTTATCTCCGAAGTTAATCACACATGCCATGAGCATGTCCTCCAATATTTGAACTGTCCGCTCAGACTAACCATCAGTCTGAGTGTGAAATGTTGTGCTGAGATCTATCTGGGTGCCCGACTAACTATGCAATGCTCTCTAGAAGTGTGAGGTGAACTGAGGACCTCGATCTAATATGATGGACACAGGCACACCGTGCAACCGGACTATCTCCTGAATGTAGATCTGGGCCAACCTATCAGAAGTATAAGTAGTAGCTACTGGAATGAAATGCACCGATTTGGTCAACCTATCCACAATGACCCAAACCGCGTCAACCTTCCGCAAAGTCCGAGGCAACCCAACTGCGAAGTCCATAGTGATGCGCTCCCATTTCCACTTAGGAATGGGCATCTGCTGAAGTAGACCTCCTAGAATCTGGTGCTCATACTTGACCTGCTGGCAATTAATACATCTAGCCACATACTCCACTATGTCCCTCTTCATCCGCCTCCACCAGAAATGTTGCTTTAGGTCACGATACATCTTCGTAGCACCAGGATGAACAAAATACCGTGAACTGTGAGCCTCCTATAGAATCCTCTCCCTCAGGCCATCAACATTAGGAACACACAAACAGCCCTGAAGTCTCAGAATACTATCCTCGCCCACAGTAACCTCATTGGCACCACCCTGAACCACTGTCTACCGTAGCTCTGCCAAGAACGGATCATCAAACTGTCGGGCCTTAATCTCCCCCAATAACGAAGATTGAGCAACCACATGTGCAAGAACTCTGCGGGGCTCTGAAAGGTCCAATATCACCAGGCGATTTGCCAAAGACTGAATGTCCAAGTCTAGAGGTCTCTCCTCTGCTGCAATATAAGCCAAACTACCCATACTCTCCGCCTTACTGCTCAAGGCATCTGCTACCACATTTGCCTTGACCGGATGATAAAGAATGGTGATATCATAATCCTTTAGCAACTCAAGCCATCTGCACTGCCTCAAATTAAGATCCCTCTATTTGAACAAGTGCTGCAAGTTGCGGTGGTCTGTATAAACCTCACAAGACACCCCATACAAGTAGTGCCTCCAAATCTTAAGAGCATGAACAATCGTCGTCAACTCCAGATCGTGCACAGGGTAATTCTTCTCATGAACCTTCAGCTGGCACGAAGCATAAACAATAACTCTCCCTTCCTTCATCAACACACATCCCAAACCAACGCGCGAAGCGTCACAATATACTGTATACATCCTAGAACGGAAGGCAATACTAGAACTAGTGTTGAGGTCAATGTTGTCTTGTGCTTTTGAAAGCTTGCCTCACACTCGTCGGACCATCGGAACTGGGCATTCTTCTAAGTCAATCTAGTCAGTGGGGCTGCAATGATGAAAATCCCTCCACAAATCATCGATAATAACCTGCTATACCCAATAAGCTCCTGATCTCTGTAGCTGAAGTAGGACGTGGCCAACTCTGGACTGTCTCAATCTTCTTAGGTTCAAACTTGATACCCTCTCCCGATACCACATGCCCCAAGAATGCCACGGAATCCAACCAGAACTCACACTTGGAGAACTTAGCATATAGCTTCTATTCTCGCAAAGTCTGGAGCACAACTCTCAAATGTTGCTCGTGCACCCCCAGGCTACGTGAGTAAATAAAAATGTTGTCAATAAAGACAATGAAAAAGGAATAAATATATGACCTAAACACCCTATTCATCAAGTCCATAAATGTTGCTGGGGCATTAGACAAGCCAAAGGACATCACCAGGAACTCATAATGGCCATATGTCATACGAAAAGCAGTCTCCGGAACATCTGAGTCCCGAATCTTCAGCTGGTGGTATCCCGATCTCAGGTCGATCTTTGAAAACACCCGAGCACCCTGCAACTGGTCAAACAAATCATTGATATGCGTCAATGGATACTTGTTCTTAATGGTGACCTTGTTCAACTAGCGGTAGTCAATACACATCCGCATAGACCCATCCTTCTTCTTCACAAATAGCACTGGAACACCCCAAGGTGATACACTCGGTCTGATAAACCCCTTAGCCAACAACTCCTCAAGATACTCCGTCAATTCCTTCAACTCTTTCGGATCCATACGGTATGGGGGAATAGATATAGGCTGGGTGGCTGGAGCCAAGTCAATACAAAAATCAATATCACGATCTGGTGGCATGCCTGGAAGGTCTAAAGGGAATACATCGGCAAACTCTCAAACTACCGGCACTGAATCAATCATTGGAGACTCGGCGGTGGTGTCCCGCACATAAGCAAGATAGGTCAGACAACCCTTCTCGACCATGTGTCGAGCCTTCAGGAAGGAAATAACCCGGCTGGCTGCACTAACGGAGGAACCTCTCCACTCCAGCCTAGGCAACTCCGGCATGGCTAGAGTAACTGTATTGGCATGGCAATATAGAATTGTGTGATAGGGAGATAGCCAATCCATGCCTAGAATAACCTCAAAATCAACCATATCGAGCAATAGGAGGTCCTCTCTGGTGTCGAACCCAAAAAATGTGACCACACAGGACCGATAAATCCGATCTACCACCACAGAATCGCCCACAGGATTGGACACATAAATAGGAGTACCCAAGGACTCGCGAGGAATATCCAGGAAACAAGCGAATAAGGTTGATAAATATTAATAAGTGGATCATGGATCAAATAACACTGATGCCTCTCTGCCATATACTGAAATAATACCTGTGATCATGACATCTGAGGCCACTGCATCTGATCGGGACGGAATAACATATAATCTAGCTGGAGCACCAGATGACTGACCTCTGATGGAATAAGTAGGAGCTGCCTGGGCTCCCCCTGCCTGGCCTCTATCTCTGGGACGACCTCTACCAGCCTGTCCTCCACCTCTGAGTGGCCGAACCACCGGTGCTGAGAAAGTAGGCTGATAGCTCTACTGAACGGCCTTGCCTCGAAGCCTGAGACAAAACCTCCCCACACTCATAGAAACCTCCTGGCACCATAGTCTGCTGTCCTGAAGAAGAAACCTGAATAGATGGAGGGCGATGTGTACTCTCTGGCATAACACTGAAATAGGGGCTAGAGGATCCCTGAAGACCAGAATAACCGCCGGATGAACCCTGAATAGTTGGAGGACGGTAAGAACACTCTGGCATGGCGCTGCAATAAGTCCTCACTGGAACAACTCGCAGAGGTAGTGGGGTGCTGAATGTGGGGGCCTGCTGGGCTGACCCCTACCAAATTGACCTCTGCCCCTAGTTGAGGCACCTCTGAAATCCTCGAAAAATCTGGATCTCTTATCCTGCTGCCCCTGCTCCCTATTCCTTGACCGATAACCCTCGATCCTGCGAGAAATCTCTACCACAAGCTGATAAGGAGTCCCCATCTCCACCTCTCGCATGTTGGCCCTAATGCCTGGATGAAACCCAGCTACAAATCTTTGAACTCTCTCAGCATCAGTAGGTAGTATCATGAGTGCATGATGAGACAGCTTAGAAAATCTAGCCTCGTAGTCTGTCACCGACATCTGGCCCTGCTCCAACTACTCAAACTAATATCTTAGCTCTTCCCTCTCAGAGGGTGGGATATACCTGTCCAAGAACAACTATGTGAACTTCTCCCAAGTGACAGGAGGAGAATCTGTCGATCTTCTGAGAATATAGGACTGCCACCACCTACGGGCCCTTCCCTCTAGCTGGAAAGTAGTGAAGTCCACTCCATGGGACTCCAATCCTCATATTGTGCAGTCTGTCCCTGCACCTATCAATAAAGTCTTGGGCATCCTCGTCACACTCACCTTCGAAGACTGGAGGGTGTAATATAGTCCATCTATCCAATAACTTCTGCGGATCGCCATCCGCAACTAGTCTGGGCTCAGGTGTTACTGTTACAGGCTGGGCCCTACCCACGGGCAGTGTACCCGGGGTCTGATATACTACTGCTGCATGGCTTGCGGCCTAGGCAGTAGGGGTCTAGGATCCCCCTCCCGCTTGAGATGTGGCAGGATCCGCTGGAAATAAACCAGCCTGAGTCATGGTGTCCATGAACCGCATCATACGGCCCATGACCTCCTGAAAGCCTGGCGCCATCATCAAGTCCACTGGAGCAAGATCTGCTGAGGGCACCTCATCCTTCTCCTCCGTAATGGGATTCGCTGCTGGTGTTGCAACTAGAATAGCACTAGGACACCCTCGTACCCTACCTCGGGCTGGTGCCCTCCCCCGGCCACTGCCACGACCTCGGATTATGGGGGTAGCGGCCCCTCCCTGGTCTGGAACATCGGATGTGCGCGCCCTCACCATCCATGAGAGAATAGAAGAGTGAGAATCATTATGCTATCAACTGCACGATAGAATATGAAAAAATAGAGATTTCCTAACAGCCTATAGCCTCCTAAAGATAAGTACATACGTCTCTGTATCGATACGCAAGACTCTAATGGGTTTGCCCATGACTCGTGAGACCTACGTGAACCTAGAGCTCTGATACCATGTTGTCACGACCCAAATCTTAATTCAGGTCGTGATGGCGCCCAACACCGTAGTCGGGCAAGCCAACCTTAACTTACTAGAGATTTTCACTTAATTTGCAAAAAAATTCTAGCACTTACCAAATTCAAGTTTAAGACATCAAGTAGAAACGGATAAATTAACTGATTTTAAACAAATGTATCCATAAAAGATCATAAAACTACATATACATCCCAAAAATAAAATGTCTACTATGTATGTGCTAGGAACTAGTGTCACGAGTCTACGGGCATACTAGTAGGATATACAAAGATGAAATAATTTGTCCTACTGTCTGAAAGAAGTAGACAGGAATAAACAAAAGAGAACTCCATAGTGCTGCTGAGAATCGCCAAGGGAAGCCGCTCACCGTGAAGTCAAGTCCAGATAAAATCTCAAGGTCGAGCTCCAGCTTGATAACCAGATGCAGCTGCCTCAGAACCTGTACAATTAAGTACAGAGTAGCATGAGTACATAAAAATATATGTACCCAGTGAGTATCCAGTCTAATCTCGAAGAAGTAGTGACGAGAGGTCGACTTGACACTCACTAGGGCCCAACAATATAATTACACAGGATGTAATAAAGGTAACAGGTATACGAAGATAGTAAAACAGTAAATGCCGAATGCAACTACAATTCAAATTAAAAGATAAAATCTAATAAACAATTACCAAAAAAAATTTCCCCCAAATATCCCTCAACTCAATATTCATGAAATCATCAAGCAAATTAGCATGCGTGTAACGAAATAAGGACAACCAGCCTGAGCCTTCATAATAACAATATTTGTGCACTGTCGAGGGTCCATAGATGCATCTATCAACCTGTCGTGGCGTACGACCCGCTACCATGAGAATAGGGGAAACACACCCCGCTCGCGGAATATAAATTGTGAAGCGGTCGCATGCACACACAACATCCTTCCTTAATTCTTTTAAATGAACAATTTCCTTTAAACTACCCAAAATCCATGATTTTCTTGAAATAAAGTTGCATACAATGAAGTCATAAGGCATATAATTCAATTTGAGGAAATTCACAAGGCATGGTGTGATCCTAACTACCCGGACATAACAATAATAGTCACTACGCACGGACTCTCGTCACCTCGTACGTACGTAGTCCCCACAAACATTAACACATAATCATTTAGCTCACCTATGGGGGGAAATTCTCTCTTACAAGGTTAGAAAGGAGACTCACCTCGTGTCGAGCCTATTTCCCGGGTCAAGAATATGCCCGAAACTCCAAACTCGTCTCCCAAGGACTCGAAACTAGTCAAATGTTGAATAAATAAATTAATTTATACTCAAAAGTATGAAATTCCCCTATTTAATTTGTTATTTCAACTTACTTTGAAAAATCCCAAAATACACCCTCGGGCCCACATGCTCGGATTCCAGAAATTTTTGAAGGAAACACTCACCCATAGTCTAAGGATCAACATTATGTAATTTTTATATGTTTTCATAACCAATTTCTTGGTAATTCTCTCATGTTCATAAAAACCTAGATTTTTTCCCTAACCCATGATTTCTTACTTTAATGGGTTAATCTACTTAAGAGTTCAAGTATTAAACTAAATTTAGTGTAGGAATCAACTTACCTTATAGTATCTAAGTGTATTATCCCCTTTGAAACGCTCTAAAATCTCCCAAGGAAGAAGAAGAATGTTAGACTAAGTCCCGTTTTTAGAAGTTCTGCCCAGCTGCCGCCCTTCATTGCGAAAGCGACAGGGGCTCTACGTTCGCGAAGGCCAATGGACCAGGCTCCTGAATCCCTTCTATGCGAATGCATAACGGGCCCGCAATCGCAAAGGCTAGCCAGGCTAGACCTATGCGAACGCGGTGGGGTTTCTGCAGACGCGAAGAACAATTGGCATGGGCCAGCCGCTTACACATTGCGAACGCAGGAACTAGGATGCGAACGTGATGGTCACAGGCCCAACCAATCGCGAACGCGGGGAAAACATTGCGAACGCGTAGAGCATCAAATGCCCCCGCCCAATTTCTTCTTCACGATCGCGGCCGCCCACCCGCGAACGCGAAGAAGGAAACCAGACTTGGAAATATTTGGTTTTTAGCATTCAGATCCGCGGGGTCCGAAACTCACCCGAGCCCCTCGGGACCCCGTTCAAAGGCACTAGCAAGTCTGTATTCATGGTACGGACTCGCTCTAATTTCCAAAACGTGAAAAACAACAACGAAACTAAGAATCCGACCCCAAAACCAAATTGGATCAAAATTTGATTTTCAAGTTCTAGAATTCACTTTCAATGCGCCAAACCTACCTATACTACTCGGAATGACACCAAATTTTCCAAGCAAATCATAAATGACATAAAGGAACTATTCCTAGTCTTGGAATTCCGTTCGGACCTCGATAACACAAAAACACGTTCCAAACCTCAATTCTTGAACTTAAGGAATCACATTTTGCTATTTGGCGCCGAAACGCTCTCGGGTCATCCAAAACCCGTTCCGAACACACGCCCAAGTCCGAAATTATTATACGAAGCTACCGGAACCATCGAAACTCGATTTCGAGATCGTTTACTCAAAACATTGACCGAAGTCAAACTTGGCCTTGAAAGCCAACCTTAAGGAACTAAGTGTTCCTATACCACTCTATACTCTTCCAAATCTCGAACCACCCGTCCTCACAAGTCATAAATCATTAAAAGAAACTACGAGAAGTCTCAGTTTTAGGAACGGGGTCCTAGAACACAAAACGACCGGTCGGGTCGTTACACAAAACCTAAGCATTGAAGCTTTCAGCCATGTTATTATCCACACTGTCACACTTGGAAGAAGTCCTTAACATTGCTTTTCTCCATTTGTCGAGATTGTAGTTTACCAAGTCTTTATAGATCTTGTGACCTAACTTACTTAGCTTGTCCAAGTTTGCTTTAAGTTCATCTTCCTAAGTTGATCTTGCACAACTCCAAAACCCATTTCTTCTCTCAATACCCTTCCATTTATGTTGCCAGTTAGCATAAATATGTCTTGAACACATTCTATTCTCACATTCAGGAAGATATTCTTGAACTGTTGAATATAAAAACTGCAAAAAAGACATTGTTAGTCTAGAAAAAGATATTGTTAGGTTAAAAACACATATATTGTTAGTTTAATAAGATAGTACCTTTTGCATATCACTAATGATTGGCAATTCTAAACCTTCATCATTGATCTCCAAATCATACTTCAAAATCCTTATAAACCAACACCATGTATCTTTACTTTCTGTCCCAACTACAGCCCATGCTATTGGAAACATTTGGTTTTTCCCATCCTTTGCAATAGCAACAAGTAACTGCCCCTTAGATATTCCCTTCAAGAAATAACCATCTAACCCAATACATTTTCTACACCCTTCAATAAATCCCCTTTTCATTGCTGCAAAGCAAATGTAGAAGGAGTGATATAATTTTTTTTCCATCAACATATTTGGGCTCTCTGCTTGCAAACAACAACCAAGGGCATCCACTAGTTTTGAATTTTACCCTAACTCTATTTTTATCATTTGTAATCTTCTCGAGCTCACAACCTCTGTCTATTGCATACCTGGTGACATCTTCTCTAACCTTATATACATTTTTAAAGACCATGTTAAGTTGTCAAACCACATCCCATTTTGGATCATACATTACCCTCTTGTTCTCCTTCCTAGCTTTCAAGTTCCCACTTATGTTTCCTGTTTCACCACCACTCTCATTGTCACTGTCACTGTCAAAACTATCAGCATCTGAACTGTCATAAAAAGGCTCATCACCAACTAACTTACCAGAAACATTTTTCTTCCCTTTATATATGTCTTCAAAACCTGGATCTATCCCAACTGGTCCAAGAAAACACTTAGCAACAACTTTCTTTCTTGGTGCTCTTTCTCTTTTTATAAGCCTTCAAATCTGTTTTAACTATGTTCAACTCTTCATGCACATCACTATCATAATCAGCCTCATGCTCTTCATCATCAGAACTGCTAGATTTATCTCTATCTGCAGCATTACCTATGTCATTTTCCTCTAACTCTTCATCTTCTATGTCAGAATCATCTTCATCTACTAAGGAGTTTCCAGGAAGTTTTTCTACAACATGTGACTGTTCAAGGGGTTCTATTTGACCACTACAATCAGTATTTTCAATTTGGGACCCTAAGGGTGCATTAAAACTTTCAACAACCCTACTGGAAGATTCTTCAACGACCCCACTAGTCACATGGCTATTCTGGACCACATTATCTCCTTTATGGCATACATAAATGTCTATTATATCCTTATTACTTAATAGCTCAGCAAGTACCAACAAATCCCTGTCATTTTTCAATTCTACCAAACTGCCACCCTTAGAAGATACAATATATGTAACGACCCGGTCGGTCGTTACGTAGAACCTGCATTATACTTACTGTTATTTCCTTGGCATAGGTTGGTTATATTGTTTATGATGTGTTAGAGTTGGTAGTCTCGGAATCGGAATAGCTGCAGCGAGAATTTAGTCATTTAGTCTTTAAAAATAGCCTTATAGTTGGAAAAATCAAATGAGAGTTGATTTATTGGTAAACAACCTCAGAATGCGGATTTCATGGCTAGGCTATCTTTCTTAGGTAATTTGGGACTTAGGAGTGTGTTCAGAATATTTTTGTGTTGTACGGTGTAGAATTAGGCTTGAATTGGCGAAAGTTAGTTTTTGGCGATATCCGGTCGGCAGTGGAAAATGGGCTATCAGGGTCGGAATGGGATTCTGGAAGTTGGAACAGGTTTGTAATGTCATTTTGGATATGTCTGCAAAATTTCAGGTCAATCGGATGTGTTTTGGACAGTTTCGGCATCGTTGGTGGTTTTTAGAAATTTCAAAGTTCTTAGGCTTGAATCCGATGTGATTTTGGTGTTGTGATGTTATTTTTGGTGTTCTGATAGTGCAACTAAGTTTGAATGATCATTTAGGATGTGTTGGTAAATTTGGTTGGGGTCCCGAGGGGCTCGGGATTGATTTCGGATGGTTAACGGGAATTTTTGGCCTTAGGAGTCTACTGAAAAATCTGGTGTTATGTTGCTGGTGTCCTTGTACGTGATCGCAGGGATACATTCACGATCGAGTAGGCTTGTTAGTGGCCAGGGTGAATTTGGTCTTCATGATCGCAGGGTCAGGTCCGCGATCGCGCAGAGTGGAGTGAAGCCAGGAGGATATTGTTCAACGCGATTGCAGAGTGTGGGGTGTGATCACGTAGCACTGGAGGTCTGTTCAGTGCGATCGCGTGGGATAAGTCGCGATCACGTAGGGTTAGCAGGTCGAGCCAGGAGGTCACGCATTTTTTCTTCGCGAACGCAGTCGATGGTTCGTGATCGTGTACGTTCAATTCATGAGGAACTGCGATCGCATAGCTCTAGCCGCGATCGCAGAGAGTAATTTTGGGCAGGTGGAAAAATTGTGCTTCGCGATCACGATGTGGGTCCCGCAATCGCGATGAATAAATACCTGGACAGTATTTAAATAAACCATTCGCGGCCAATACCCACTTTTCCACCATTTTTGAACGGGAAGAAGCTTTTGAGGCAATTTTTAAGAGAGGAAATCATTGTTATTCATTGAGGTAAGGAATTTGGACCCTAAAACTCGATTAAATGTGATTAAGGATCAAAATATCAGTGTTTATTTCATGCAAATCAGTAGAAAAAGATGAAATTAGGGCTTGAGAATATGAGACCTTCTAGGGATGATTTGAGGGGTCAAACGAACTCTGAATTTAGAGTTCTTTATATACGGACTCGTGAGATGATGAAGAACAGTATGGTATAAAATTTGTTGAGTTCCGAGACGCAGGCCCGGGAGTCGGGTTTTGGCTAATTTCGGGTTTTGTGATAAAATTGGTACTTTTCAATTGGAATTCATTCCCTTAACATAATTTGATGAGAAAAATCTGATCTTTATAGATTTGGAGCACTCGAAAGTTGATTCGAGAGGCAAGCGGGTTACAGAGTAGCTTTTCGGGCTAGTTTAAGGTAATTAATGTCTTTAAATCCTGTCCTGAGGGTGTGACCTTTTGAATGCCTAGGTTGTAACCTTTATAGTGATAGCGCGTCAAAAAAGAAACCCCGAACTTTACATCCTTTCATGGATTTGGAGTGACGCACACACTGGGTGGCGAGTGTGGGGCGTGCACGAATTGGGAATTTGGAAAATTTCTCCTTTTTAGGCAACTATTGAGTTGCGAAACTGCTTTTATAGCTTATTCTCTATAGTACTACTATGATTTGATATAATTGGGTTGTAAGCCATGTTTGGGGCATGGTGCCGATCAGTTTTAACCCCTTGGGATCTATTTTACTGATATTCTCACTACTTTGAAACTATGATTTACACTCAGTCTTTCTTGTGAAATCGTTGACACTCCTATTTGATGATATTACTATTTCTTGAAATGAAATACTATTTTGGGTCAAGAACCCCGTTTTATTCATGGCCCGAGTGAGATGCTGAGAGTGTCTGACTGAGTGAGGTCGAGGGCCAATGTTGTGAGGTTGTTATGATATGAGAGAGGCCGAGTGCCTGAGAGTGATTTTTGCCATGATGTGGCTTGTTTATAGCGCTTGGGCTGTAGGAGCTACTCCGGAGTCTGTACACACCCCCAGTGAGCGCAGGTACCTACTGAGTGCGAGTGCCGAGTGATGAGTGATTGGGAGGCATGAGTGTCAGTGAGGTTGCCCGCGGGGATGATACTGAGTGATGGTGAGGTGCTGAGGGAAATTGTTATTAGTGATGATTATGGCCCGAGGGGCAAATCTATGATGATATTTTACTGAGTTTTGACTATGATTCACTTCATTTGTTTTAAACTGATATTACTGAGAGTTGTACTGAGAAATGTTTGGAAAAATATACTCGTTTCAAAGGATTTTATGGAAATTGGTTTTCGAACTTATGTATATTATATTGAGACTTGATGTTTTACTGTTTTGTGAATAAGTGTATCTGTGTTGTATGTTTCTTATTCTCAGACTGTGATTTATTTTAATTACTAATGAGTTGGCGTACTCATCATTACTCCATGCACCCTGTGTGCAGATCCAGGTACTTGTTCGGAGCAGTAGTCGTCCGAGTTCGTGGTCATCAGTTTCGGGATTTTGAGGTAGTTGTCCAGCGTCCGCGGCTTCTCTATTTCCCTTCCTTCATTAGTATTAGTATTTATTTCATAGGCATTGTTTAAGACATTAGCGGAGTTAGTTTATTTCTTAGATGCTCGTGATCGGTTGAATCCAGCCTTGGGGGATTAGTTTAGACTATTGAATCATATTATAATTGCTTATAGACTTAGAGAAAAATGTTAATTGCTTATTCTGCTGATTATTATTGATTTTTGAAATATTATAATAGAACAAATGTGTAGTAATGTGATGGTTGGCTAGCCTAGTTCCACGATAGGCGCCATCACGACCTGTTAGGATTTGAGGTCGTGACAATATACATTTTTCCTACATCAGTAAACCCAAAATCCTTGGCATAATCGACAATTTCTGAGATAGAGAGTTTGTTTGTGTCCACATTAAAGGCATATTCCATTTTCCCCTCAACAGAAACTGGACCTACCTCACTCACAATCATACCACCAATATGAAATCTCAAATTCAAATATTTGTCTGCCATTACCCTAAAATAACAATAAAAAACAGCAAAGAATAAGGCCAAAAATACAAACTCAACACTTCATTAATCTAACATATAAAGACCCGAAATCGGTTACTAACAACAAGCAGCATGCATGCAACTATTTATTTGAAAAACAAACATCGACAAGCAGAAAAATGTAACACCTCAAAAAACAGCCCAAATTTTTTGCCACTTTTGAACTGAATCGCAGCATATATATCATAATTTCGCAATAAAATTAATAGTGAATAAAGAATAAAACTTGTATTGAAGCAATTAAATTTTAAATCTTCAGATTCGTCAAAGAATCGGAGGTCCCTTTTTCACCAGCAAAACTCTAAGCCCTAATTTTGTTCTGACTCACCAACAAAAAATCACATTTTTTCTCAATTCGACATAGCGGCGACTAGTTTAAAAGAAGAATCGATAGTAGCAACGAGTGTTTTTTGAAGAGAAATTGGAGGAAGATATCAAAGAGAGGAGATGAGGAAGTTCCGACAAGAGTCTTCTCTCTGATGGGAACGAGTAAAAGAGTTAGGGTAAATGACCCATTTTACTAATATTATCGTGTACCCACCTTTTTTTCTTACTAAGATTAATTAATTAATTTTAGGCTAATTAAGTGGATTTTAGGATTAATTAGATTAATTACCAATGTGGCATGCCACATGGCATGTTTTATAATTTAAAAAGAGCGTGTATCATACGCACTACGACATAAGCGACGGGGGGGTTTTTTATACGAAAGGGGATATAGTTCATAGGGTTTTCGGGGACACTCGATAGTTTAGGTAGGAAACTAAAAAAAATGGTGTAGTTTAGGTGGGTTTGAGGGTATTAACTCAAAAATATACTATATGTTTCTCATTGTTCGAATGGAAAAGGACCTAATTACCCTTATCGTTTGCTAAGTAGTTGATAGCTACCTTCCGTTCATCTTTTCACCTAAAAAAGATTTAATGATATGGTTATTTTTTACTAAGTCACATGGAAATGAAGCCATTGATAAAAATAAGGAGATACATAGGTTAAACAAAGCTATAACGACACTAAAGAGACCATGGAATTGACGTTTTTTTAATACCATCACTAAGGAAACTTCACCAATTGATATTAACACAACCTTAAGCGGTAAAAATAAAAATGTTTGTCGACGACACCATTTTAATTTCTCCGATAACCTTAATAAAATTATTTTCTTTTCCGGCTAGTGTTTCGAGTTTTTCGGCGACTGATAATTCAGATGTAAAGTTAATTCAATAAAGGCGCAATTTTTACACACAAAACCAAGCGTTGAAGGAAAAGGCCAATAATTTATCAATTGAAAAGGAGAAAGTTTGGGGCAGAAGCTGATATGAGCTTACCAGATGACCTAGACCCTAATTGGTGGAAAAAGAGGCCTGAAAATAGGTTCGGTTAATGTAATTTTATGAGTAACAAACCTAGGGTTGGATCAAGTAAGTGGGTCGAAATAAGACCCATTTTTTGTTGGAATTTTTTTTTGTTCTTATACAATATTTAAAACTTATTTATCAAAATCATTCTAATTTAATATATTACATGTCCTAAATAAGGATTGATGACAATTTATATGCAATCCATTATTAGTTCCTTAAATTAGGGGATTCAGTTAGACTCTTTTTCTTTTTTCTCTCTTCTCTCCTCTTTCCCTATTCTGTCCCACCTCTCTCTATATATAACCCATTATTAGTGGCTTAAATTATGGGGTTCGGTTATACCCTTTTTCTTTTCTCTCTCCTTCCCTCTTTCTAATAGTGCCTTAACTGTAGTATAGCAATTCCAATATTGTCAAACCACAGTGACATAAAATAGTTCAATACTTAATTGAGAACCAAATCTTATAAAACTATTTTAATAGTTTGAACTAGAATTTAACGCTAAATCAAAGCAATAGAGGCACTGACGATAGAAAACACCTAAACCAGACAAGTTGAATGTCGGAATATTCAAATTTGATACATATACAACAACATATAAACTAAAAACAAATTTTATACAACTAATTATACAATATATAACTTTCATACATCATTTTTACCTAGTTAAGATAACTACAACATCTTACAACTTAAATATAATTTTCATATGAATTTTATACAAATATGTTTTACGTATGTATTTGTATATAATTTGTATATATTTTGTATGTGGTGTATTCTTCTTCTAACTTCTCTGAGATTCCAACACAAACTTCCCCTCTGAATACAATTTCGATACATACCAACAACTTTATGTAAAAGAAAGTATTTATAGATTAAATATAAATTTCATACAACGATTCATACATTATACAACTATTTAGAAAAATATAACTACAACAGAACAAAATTAGAACCACTGGGCTACTCCTCGAACAGTGGATGATCTGTGCTTTTGGAGGACTCTACATCCACAGGATCATCACTTTGATGGTTTTTTCTCGAAACAATGGCTTCTTTTAGGCATGTAGGAGGATGGAGAGGGTTTGGATTTGGTCATGAGTATGAGAGGAAAGAGAGAGAGAGAGAGAGAGAGAGATAGAGAGAGAGAGAGAGGGGATGTCTTTCTTTAAGAGAGTAGGAGATATGATCGAGAGAGGAGAGGTTAAAAAGGGGGTGAATGGACGCCTCAATTCTTGGAAAGACGTGTGAAAGGCAATTGAAAAGTTCCCTTCTGCAAGCCCGCCGTCAGTTCGGTCATAAATGCATGTACAAGGTAATCAAGTACTTAGAAATTTTTAGGGCGTAAATTATGAAGAATAATTATGGAAAATTTTCTAAACTAGAAAAATTTAGAGCAATTAGACGATAATCAAACAAATACAAATTTTGTCACGAAGGAAACCAAATCTTTCTTCAAGCAATGATTTTGTAAAAATATCTGCTAACTGATTTTCAGTATTGACAAATTCTAATACAATATCATATTTAGCAACATAATCATTGATAAAATGATGCTTAATCTCAATATGCTTAGTCCTATAACTATGCACATAATTTTTTGAAAGGCAAATAGCACTAGTGTTGTCACTCATAATAGGAACACAGTTAGGACGTAAATCATAGTCTAACATTTGGTGCGTAATCCATAGAACTCGTGTGGCAGTTTCCTATAGTAAAATATTCTACTTCAGTAATAGATAGGGCAACACAACATTGTTTCTTGTTGTGGTAGGATATAAGAGATGTTCCAAGCAATTGGCACGTTCCACTTGTGTTTTTCCTATCAATTTTGTCACCTGCAAAGTCTGCATCTGAAAAACCTTTGAGATCAAAGATATTTAAGCTTTTGTACCATAATCCAAAGTCGACTGTCCCTATCAGATATCTGATAATACGTTTAACTACAGTTAAGTGGGTTTCTTTAGGAGCTGATTGATATCTTGCACATTTGCAAACACTGAACATAATATCAGGTCGACTAGCCATAAGATAGAGTAGAGAACCAATCATACCTCGATACATTGTTTCATCAATACTCTTACCATCTTTATCTTCATCCAGGGTGGTTGACGGACTCATAGGAGTCCCTATGGCCTTAGCATTAGACATACCAAACTTTTTGATGAGCACTTTTGTGTATTTTATTTGACTAATGAAAATATCTTTCTGTACTTGCTTGATTTGAAGTCCAAGGAAGAAGTTTAATTCTTCCATCATACTCATTTTAAATTCACATTTCTTGATGTTTGGAAAGTCCTTGCATAAAATAATGTTAGTACTGCCAAAAATAATACCATCCACATAGATTTGCATTATTAAATTACCTTCAGTCGATCGTTTGATAAAGAGAGTTGTATCAACATTACCTCTTTCAAACCCATGTTCGACTAAGAATGAACTCAACTGTTCACAAGCTCTAGGAGCAATGTTTTAGACCGTACAAGGCTTTCGAATATTTGTAAACATTATTTGGAAAGGATTATTTACAAATCTTGGAGCTTTCTTAACGAACACTTCCTCAGAGATGAAACCATTTAAGAAAGCATTTTTCACATCCATATGAAATAGTCTGAAACATTGTGAGTAGCATAGGCTAGTAAGATATGAATAGATTCTAATTTGGAAGAGAAAAAGTCTCCTCGTAATCAATTCCTTCTTGTTGTGAATATCCTTGATCAACCAGTCTAGTTTTATTTCGTACCACTTGTTCAGACTCGTTCAATTTATTTCTATACACCTATTTTGTTCCAACAATGGATGTATTTAGAGGTTTAGGAATGAGTTCCCATACCTTATTCTTTTCAAATTGATCAAGCTCTTCCTTCATTGCAACTATCCAGCTTTCTTCCCCAAGGGCCTCAACCACCTTTTTTGGTTCGAACTGAGATATGAGGGTAATATTCGATATCTGCTTTAGCGTTCTTCTAGTTTTCATTACTTCTTGAGGATTTCCAATGATGTACTTATGTGGATATCCATGATCACTTTTCCATTCATTTGGAACGATTGATACTAGCTCCTTTTTAATATGAATCGACTGTTCAACTGTAGGAGGTTCCTGATTATTTACGCGATTGTTAGTCGGTTGATCCTGCTGATCACCTCATCACGAGTGTTTTCACATATATTGATAGACTTTGGAACTATGGAAATTTCCTCATCTTCATGCAATTTTTCATTCCTTAAGTGAGCGTTAGTGTCCACAAAAACAACATGTATAGATTATTTCAATGGAAAGAGTATGTTTATTAAAAACTCTATATGCTCTGCTGGAGGGAGAGTATCCAAGAAAAATACATGCATCGCTTTTGGGATCAAACTTACCAAGATTGTCTTTTCCATTGTTGTAAATGAAATATTTGCAACCAAAAGGATGGAAATAATTGATGTTGGGTCTTTTACCTTTTCATAATTCAAATGGAGTCTTTTTGATAATAGGTTGAATTAAGCATCTGGTGTGGGACGGTTCTCTCATTCGAGTCATTTTCCAAGATTGAGTACATTTGAATTATTGTGTATTGGTGCATGGATTATGTTGTTTTTGTCTCTATGTAGTATTTGTGTGGCGTATCTGTAGAGTATCTTGTATTTGATAAGCGGAGGTCGTCGGACCTTGAATGGGTGCTATCGGGTTTTATTGCGGTATATTTGAAAGGATAATGTCGCTGATCGACTTAGAAATTGGCGATAGTTCTTTTCGAAGGAGATGGAGCTCCATGGATTGTTGATTTGATGAGTGGTTATGAGTTTCTACGTGTGTATTTCATCATCGGTAGTGTACGAAGTTTTAAAGCGAGATTTTGTTTGATATGAAGTTTATTACTAGTATTGGGTCTGTTGTGAGCAGTTATTGTGGTCCGGAATTAGTCCTATGAGTATTTGAGTTATGTGGTATATCATGTGATTGCATCTTGAGCTATGTTTATGGCTTGATACAGCTTGTACAGACTTATACAATGTGTGCATGCGAGATTTGGGTCTTGTAGGGAATTTCGGATGTTGGAAATTGGGTTCCAAGGTTTATGGACTAAGGTTGGATTAAGGATCTTCAGTTTGGTGGTGTCGTCAGACTTATATGAATAAGGGTGGCGTGGGATCACCCCCAGGCATGTGCACGGTAAGGTTACACGACTATTTGATGGCTTTGGAACGACTCTTGGCACGTTTGAGGACTAATGTATGTTTAAGCGGGGGAGGATGTAATGACCCGACCAGTCGTTTAGAGATTTTACACTCCGCTCGGTAGTTTGAGGGTATCAGTATCTCTATATGATATATTATGACTTGTGTGAATCGTCGATTTTGGTTTTCAGGTTATTCGGAATTGATTTGGAAGAATGAATTTCATTGTTTAAGCTTTAAGTTGGAAGAGTTGACCAAGTTTGACTTTTGAGAACTTTACCCAGGAACAAAGTTTTGATGGTTCTGTTAGGTCCAGATGATGACTTTGGACTCGGGCATATTCCCGAATTTGCATTTGGATATTTGTAGAAGGATTCGACACTAATTGGCGAAAGTTGGAAATTTGAAGGCTTGGAAAGTTCTTAAGTTTTATCAAGGGTTGACTTTGATGATATCGAATTCGAATTATGGTGCTGGGAATTGAAATAGCTTTGTTATGTCATTTGGGACCTGGATACAAAATTTGAGTTCATTCCGGGTTGACTTGCTATGTTTTGGCGCGAGTTTTGAAAGTTAAAAGTTCAAAGTTTATTTAAGTTCGAATTGAGTTGAGATTCGTCATTTTGATGTTGTTATGTGTGATCTGAGGCCTCGAGTAAGTCCATTTTATGTTATGAGACTTGTTGGTATGTTCGGACGGGGTCTCGAGGGGCTCGGGTGAGTTTCCGACGGGTTTAAGACTATTTTGGGCCATGTTGTTATTGCTAGGGGTGGGCATTTGGTACTTCGGTTCGGTATTTAAGAATGTTGGTTCGGTATTTCGGTATTCAGTTTATCAATTGTGTATACCAAATATCGTACCAAAGTATTTCGATACAATTCAATATTTCTTATTTTGGTTCGGTACGATTTCGGTTTAAACCAAATCTTCACTGTCTCCCCCACTCCATTAACTAATATAATCCATGTTGTTTGATATTCCACCAAAGATCAATCTGATATAGACTAAAAAAATTGTTTGTTTCTTAATTAAAAAATGCTACATGGGTCCCAGATATTACTAAGTATTTAAGATGGTTTGCTTATGCCAGCTGTTCACTTTTATCCCTATGATGAAGGCCATCAATCTTTGAACATATGTGGTTTGGACTTAATACCAAACTGGAGAAATAAGTGAAAGTAAAGAAGCTATTAACCTGAATGAAGTTGTAGAGAAGCAATCGCCGAGGAAAGGAGTCGTCACTGAGGTTGTAGTCGTGAGTCGTAGCTCGTGAATCTGACCGCTGTAGTAACCAAGCAAAGTCGCGAGGGACTGAGGATTTTTGAAATTCTTGTCTGCCTCTAACTCTAAGCGACTAAGCCTGAAGGTAAGGGGTTAGGGAATTAGGGGTTTTGGACTTTTGGAGTGTGGGCTTAATGTTATTGGGCTAAAAAATAAAAATAAAGTAGGGCTTGGATTAAACTATTTTGGTATTTCGGCATACCGAAATATCAAAAACCCAGTACGGTACACCGAACCGAATTACCGAAATACCAAATTTCTGTACCAAAATACCGAAAAAACCAAAACCGAAACCGAAATACCAAATTAATTCAGTTCGGTTCGAAATTTGATTTTTAAGATTTTATGCCTACCCCTATGTAAAGACCCGTAAATTTTCATGTCTAAAATAATGCCCGAATAGGTCCCTGTGTTGTTATAACTGTAGAAATTCTTAAAAGCAGACCTTTTTGAGTAAAAAGTACCCCGGAACTTAAAAGATAAAATTTTCCAGAATTGTGTTGTTATGTGACGAACTATGCGATTGCATAACGTGTATGTGGACCGCATAATGGTCGCATACATGATCAGGATTCTGTCCAGATTAAGAACAACTATGCGGCCCAGAATGCAATCGCATTTAGGGAATGCGGACTGCATGGTTGTCGCATTCTTGCCCCATTGTTTTTGCGAAGGAGGTTATGCGACGCACTATGTGATCGCATAACAGGAATGCGGACCGTATAGTGGTCGCATACCTGGGCAGTTTTCTTCCTATTTTGGCCCATTTGAGGGCCAACTATGCAACAGGAATGCGGACCGCATAGCAGGAATGCGATCGCATTCCTGACCGCATTGCTGCTTCGGGGCCTCTAAATTCTAATTTTTGTACCCGACCCCAGTTCATTAAAACACTTACCCCCCCTTCATTTTAACATCTGTCTGACCAAAATTAGAGAGAGAGAGAGAGAGAGAGAGAGAGAGAAAGGGAGTTCTTGAGAGAGAAGGCTTGTTCATCATCAAATTTGATTTTTCAATATCACTCAGGCCTGGAAATTATCGAGTAATCTTCACCTTCTTCATCACAAAAGGTAAGTCTTCACCCTATTTCCCCAATTTCTCAGATTTTGGTTAAGAATAAATCACAAATAGGTTGGTTCTTGAAAATGTAACTTGAAACCTTGCATGCATGTGAGTTAAACTCCGTAATCTAGTAAAGGGAAAACGAGTTTGGGTAATTATTCAATAAAAGGGGGTTAGTAATCTAAGGGGTCACATAGTGTTTGATAAAATGCCCAATTGAATTCAAGCTTCCTAATTCTAAGTGAAATATGTCACATTGTTGAATAGATTGACGGTGCTAGACGGTCCAGTGATTTGTGATAGAAACTAAAAGGGGAAATTCGACTCGAGGTATGTATGGCTAACTTTAATATTTGTACAGTCACCTTGAGGTGTCCAAGCATTCGGTATGAGTTTCTTGCTGAGTATATGTGAATTGATTGTTCTGAAGTATTGAGGATTAAGATTTCATTCTCTGATTCTCTTAGTCGATTATCATGTTAATTGAAATTGTAAAATATGATTTCTTTGTTACACTATCATGTGCAATGTTCGTTTAACGCTTGAATATGTTGGTATAAAAGAATGGTAAAGAACCCAAATGTATGAATGTATCTAAGGGCTAAGGGTTGTGTAACAAGTGATGAAAAAGGATATGTGAATTGATTTATTAAACTAAATGACCATGGCAATATCGGGTATGACTCATGTTTGGCAAGGTTTATCGTGGCTTAATTTTTATACGGATTGTTGGTCGTAATGAATTTATATTCTTGTTGATTGGAATCCTTGTGATTTAATTATTGATTGATAAAGACTATTGTGAACACATGATTGTTCGATTGTTATGAAATTGTACTCTTGATGATATGAAGCCTTGTGAGTGAATTGTGGGTTGTTAATGTTTATGAAATGTGATTGTCCGGAGGGATCGGGTTGCACGCCGCAACACGAGGTAATAAGGGTGGATAGGTAACAAGGTGGAATGTGAATTGTACGGTGGGATCGGGTTGCACGCCGCAACAGAATGTAATAAGGCTGAAATGTGATTGTCCGGTGGGATCAGTTTGCACGCCGCAACAGGAAGTAATAAGGGTGGAAATGTTGAGAGGGAATAAGGGTGGAATGTGATTGTGTTGAAATAAAAATTTGCGTAACTCTTGATTGTGGTTGTTTCTATTTCTGTGCAATACTTGTTGGTTCCATTAACTGTCTCTTATCTGTGTATTGTTTAATTTTTACTTAGAGTAAAGCTTGTTCATACATACTAGTACTATTCAACGGTACCAACGTTCCTTTTGCCGGGGCGCTACATCTGTTATATCGATGTAGGTGGTTCCATAGCAGGTAGCTCATCCCGCCGTTAGTGGTTCCTCCTCTTCATCTCTTCAGTAGTTTTGGTGAGCCCCTCTGCTTCTCGGGGCCGTGTGTGGATTATACCATTCTCTTTTGCTTATGTTATAAAGGTATAGTCGGGGCCTTGTTGCCGGCAAGTTATGTAAAACTCCTAGAACTCTTAGAGGCTCCGTAGGCACTGTGTGGTTTATATATATATATATATATATATATATATATATATATAT
>ML352519.1:0-37115 GCA_005239505.1 Nicotiana paniculata | reverse complement strand
GCCCAATATATATATATATATTGGGCGGTAGTTGTACTCACTCGTAATTGTGGATCTCTTCAGAAATGTTGTATGTAACTTGTATGTTTTGGGATTATCTATTGTTGAAAGCTAAAAGAGGAAAATGGAATTATGTTGTAAAGTGTACTTTGAATCTAAATTGGCTAACTCATATGGAATAATGTACGTCATGAACACGGGGTACTGCATTGGGTAGGAAAGGAAATCCAGGTCCGCTTGACTGGGTTCATCCGGTTAGGCTCCGGTCTCGTCCCTCAATTTTGGGGCGTGAAAAACTTGGTATCAGAGCCTAAGGTTTTTAAAGTGTCCTAGGATGCCTCGGAGCCGTGTCTAGTAGAGCTTTTCTTATTGGTGTGTTGTCGACCACATCTATAATTAGGGGGCTGCATGGACATTTAGGAAAATACTCTTTAATTGTTACTTTGTATCGTGCGATGAAGTGAAAGGTGAAAATGTCTCTATCTAACTCGTGCATTGTCCTAATTTTCAGTAAATGGCTCCCAAGAAGAGAGATCGAATCGGCCTAGAGGCCAATGCCACCCCAAGTGTGTCCATGAATCCTTTATCTGATGGTGCAGGTGAGAATGATTCCCTGACCTTGAATCTGCCTGACTCCTCCGTGCCAGGCCAGTCTATCCCTATTCCTGCTCCAGCGGAGGGTACTAAAATCCCTCCCGCTGATGTTCTTGATCCTTCCTCAGTCCCAGCTTCCGGTCCCTGTATTTCTGACAGGGACCTCAAGGGAGCTATTCAGATGTTGACTAAGTTAGTGGCCTCCCAGGCCCAAAGATCACAGGTTGCCCCTGTGTCCTCTAGCAAGCACGGGGATTCTTCAGGTTCTAGGGTCAACCAGTTTCTACGGTTAGCCCCTCCAGAGTTCACAGGCACCGACCCAGAGGCCGAACCTCAAGATTTTGTAGATGAAATGTACAAGACTCTCCAGGTTATGAAGGCAACTGATGAAACAGAGGGAGTTGAGTTAGCTTCCTACCGTCTAAAAGGAGCAACATATTCGTGGTTTGAGATGTGGGAGAGTTTCCGTGGAGAGGGGAACCCTCCGGCAAGGTGGGTCGAGTTTGTAGATGCTTTCATGGATCATTTCTTGCCTGCCGAGATTATGGCAGCCCGTGCTGCAGAGTTTGAGGTCCTTAAGCAGGGCCACATGAGTGTGTGGGAGTACCATATGGAGTTCGTGCGCTTGTCCAAGTATTCTACCCACATGATGCCGACTATGGAGGCTAGAGTTCGTTGGTTTGTTCAGGGCCTTGGTCCCTTGGTTGTCAATGATGCTGCTACAGCTTCTTTGCATTCGGATATGAACTACGGGAAGATTGTGGTTTTTCCCAGGCTACGGAGGCCCGAGAATTGAAGATAAGAATGGGGAGAGAGAGGGTAGTAGTAGGGCCCGGTCAGCGGGCAACCCTGGGAGCTCAGTTGGAGGTGGGAGATCAGCCCTTGGGAGAGGGTCAGCAGGGCCATCTTAGTCCTATGCTCAGTATTCAGCCAATGCGCCGTCATCAGGGCACAGCTATCAGCAGGGAGGTCGCTTTGGGCCCGGTTCAGATAGCAAGAGGTTCCACCAGTCAGGTCGTTCTGGTGGGAGGTTTCAGCAGCAGCAGAGGGTCTCATGTCCTAAGTGTGGGAGGTCCCATTCTGATCCATGTTACCTGATATCCCAGTATGCTATAGATGCAGGGTGAGGGGCCATATTCAGTGAGATTGTTGTGCTCCCAGTCAGGGCACAGGTAGGGGTACTGCTCAACCGTCCAGTTCTTTGTCCGCTACATCATCAGCACGCCATCCGGCTCCAGCAGGGCACGGTGCAGCTAGGGGTAGAGCACGGGGTCAAGGGGGACCCAGTCGATTCTATGCTTTGAGTGGTCGCTAGAGTGCGGAGGCTTCTCCAGATGTTGTCACAGGTATTCTAACTGTCCAATCGCATGATGTTTATACTCTTATTGATCTCGGGTCTTCATTGTCATATGTTACTCCATTTATTGCTTCGAGTTTTGGGATTGAACCCGAACAACTTCATGAGTCGTTCTTAGTGTCGAGTCCGGTTGGTGATTCTATTACGGCCGCGCGAGTCTATAGGAATTGTGTTGTCACGGTGTGTGGTCGAGATACCACGGCCGATCTTATTGAGTTAGAGATGTTAGATTTTGATGTAATCATGGGAATGGATTGGCTTTACTCATGCTTTGCTATACTAGACTGCCGAACCAGAATTATGAGGCTCAAGTTTCCTAATGAGCCAGTTATCGAATGGAAGGGGAATGATGTTGTGCCTAGAGATAGGTTTATTTCCTATCTTAAGGCCTCCAAGATTATCAGGAAGGGATGCATCTATCATTTGGTCCGAGTTGCGGACACCACTTCAGAAGTGCCTGCTCCCGAGTCCGTTCCAGTTGTGAATGAGTTTCTTGAAGTGTTTCCGGATGAGCTTCCTGGGATTCCGCCAGATAGAGAGATTGATTTCGGAATTGATGTATTGCCAGATACGCGACCAATATCTATCCCACCTTACAGGATGGCGCCAGCAGAACTGAGAGACTTAAAAGAGCAATTGAAAGATCTATTAGAAAAAGGTTTCATTCGGCCAAGTGTGTCGTCTTGGGGCGCACCGGTTCTTTTTGTCAGAAAGAAAGATGGATCGCTTCGATGTGCAATGATTATCGGCAGCTCAACAAGGTCACCATCAAGAATAAATATCCACTTCCTCGGATAGATGATTTGTTCGATCAGTTGCAAGGTGCTAAGTTTTTCTCAAAGATTGATTTACGGTCCGGGTATCACCAGTTAAAGATCAGGGAGCAAGATATTCCTAAAACCGCCTTCAGGACTCGTTATGGGCACTTTGAATTTTTGGTAATGTCTTTTGGGCTAACCAACGCCCCAGCAGCTTTTATGGATCTTATGAATCGGGTTTTCAAGCCGTTTCTTTACTCCTTCGTGATAGTCTTCATTGATGATATCCTTGTTTATTCGCGAATTCAGGAAGATCATGTTAATCACCTCAAGGCAGTTATGCAGACTCTTCATCAGCACCAGTTGTATGCAAAATTTTCGAAATTTGAGTTTTGCCTAGAATCAGTCACCTTTTTGGGCCATGTTGTTTCTAGGGAAGGGATTCAAGTTGATCCCCAAAAGATCGCAGCGGTGAAGGATTGGCCTAGACCAGCGACCCCGACAGAGATTCGTAGTTTCTTGGGTCTAGATGGGTATTATCGGAGGTTTGTGGAGGGATTCTCTTATCTCACCTCCCCATTGACTAAGCTGACATAGAAAGCAATTAAGTTTCAGTGGTCCGATGCTTGTGAAAAGAGTTTTCAGGAATTGAAGTTGAGATTGACTTCGGCGCTAGTGTTGACCTTGCCAGAAGTTTCAGAGGGATTCGTGGTTTATTGTGATGCTTCGAGAGTTGGTTTAGGGTGTGTATTGATGCAATGTGGTAAATTTATAGCGTATGCTTCAAGGCAGATCAAGAATCACAAGAAGAATTATCCGACGCATGATTTGGAGCTCGCAACGGTTGTGTTTGCATTGAAAATCTGGCGGCATTATCTTTATGGGCTCCATGTGGACGTGTTCACAGACCACAAGAGTCTTTATTATTTATTCAAGCAGAAGGAGTTGAATTTAATACAGAGAAGGTGGTTAGAATGCTCAAAAATTCTGATATGAATATTTTGTACCATCCAGGAAAGGCGAATGTGGTAGCCGACGCTCTTAGTCGGAAATCCATGGGTAGCTTGGTGCATTTGGAAGCCGGTCAAAGGTCTTTGGCTCGAGAGATTTATCAGTTGGCCAGTCTTGGGGTCTGTCTTTCGACCTCGGATGAGGGGAATGTCGTGGTGCGTAATGGAGCGGAGTCTTTGCTTGTAGCGGAAGTCAAGGAAAGGCAATTCAGGGATCCGGCTTTGTCACAATTGAGGGAAGCAATTTTGTCACAAGATTTTAGCTTTTTCACTCGGCAATAATGACGGTGTCTTGCAGTGCCAAAGAGGTTATGTGTTCCAGATGTGGATGATCTCCGGGAGAGGGTAATGGTAGAAGCTCATAATTCCAGGTATTATGTTCACCCAGGTTCTATGAAAATGTATCGCAAACTCAAGAAGATTTATTGGTGGAACGGTATGAAGAGAAGTGTGGCGGACTTTGTGGCTAAGTGTCCGAATTGTCAGCAAGTGAAGGCCGAGAATCAGAGGCCCGGTGGGTTGATGCAGCTTATGGAAATACCGATGTGGAAATGGAAATGATCAATATGGACTTTGTGGTAGGGTTACCCCGCACTCAACGCAAGTTTGACTCAATTTGGGTAACAGTGGATCGACTTACGAGGTCGGCGCATTTCTTGCCAGTCAAGTCCACCGATACTGCAGAACAGTATGCTCAGTTGTATATCAAGGAAATAGTCAGACTCCATGGAACTCCAATTTCTATTATCTCGGATCGAGGGGCCAGTTCACAGCTAACTTTTGGAGGAAATTTCAGCAAGGTTTGGGTACTAAGGTAAATCTCAGCACAGCTTTCCACCCATAGACGGACGGTCAAGCGGAGCGTACTATTCAGATGCTTGAAGATATGTTGCGGGCTTGTGTTTTAGATTTCAAGTAGCTGGGATGATCACTTGTCGCTTATAGAATTTTATTACAATAACAGCTTTCATGCTAGTATTCAGATGGCCCTATTTGAGGCATTGACGGAAGGAGGTGTAGGTCTCCGATCAGATGGTTTGAGGTTGGTGAGGCAGAGTTGTTAGGACCGGATCTTGTGCATCAAGCTATGGAAAAAGTTAGATTCATTCAGGAAAGGATGAAAACTACTCAGTGTCGTCAGAAATCCTATGCGGATGTTCGTTGTAGGGATTTAGAGTTTCAAGTAGATGATTGGGTATTCTTGAAGGTGTCTCCCATGAAGGGAGTCATGCGGTTTGGAAATAAAGGGAAATAGTCACGACCCAAACTGGAGGATCATGACTAGCACCCGGGCCATACTTGCTGAGCACCAACGTACATTTTATCTAACCTTCTTATTATATTTAAGGGATAACAAGATAAATATAAATGGTAGATATGGATCATGAACATACATCACATGGGATGACAAGATTTCTAAGAAACTACATAAAAGGTACGAGCTACAATGCTACCATGAAAGACTATACAATAAAAATTAGCCAACAAGGCATACCAAACTATACATAAGTCGACACATGTCTATGAGCCTCTAAAGGAGCATAAGTAATGCAACATAGCCGGAAAAGGGCCCCGACATACCCATAATATCTATAACAAAAATGCATACCAAGACCATGGCAAGTCCGGAGAAGGGATCTCGCCTATGACCGCTGAACTGGAAAGCCTATTATGGTGGGGGAGCTGTGTCTACCTGTCTATCAAGACCTGCAGCACGACATGTAGTGTCCACAAATAAAAGGAAGTCAGTACGAATAAAGTACTGAGCATGTAAGGCTGGTCAATATAAATATGAACAATAATGTAAAGAGAGGTAGAGAAGATACAACCTGTAACATTTGAGTGCTTCCAAGATACAGTAACATGAAATGCATGATACATATATACACATAATCTTTTTAAAACATCCGCCTCTGTGGGCATCATCATCATCATATCATACCCGGCCTCAAAGAGGACTCGGTAAACCCAACTGATCAGTGGTTGCACAATTGGTTCCATACCCGGCTGACTATAGCGTGGCTCGGTAGATTAAAATAGCTACATATATATATAATGCATGTAGGACTCATTGGAATCATATTCTGAACCTTTCAGAGTGATGTAAGGTCAATATTCTCCGTACATGTTATTAGGATTAACTCTTCATCAAGAATCTTATAATAATCATGAAGTACCAACAACATTGATAACATAAGAATAAGAGAAGCAACCTTAACATCAATTGTTCCATAAGAAGGGAAACAATGTAAGTACTGCTAGCTTCTAAGAGTAGAGTATCTTTGGAAGCTCGTTCATTGCATTATGTACAATCGGAGTCGTGCAAAAGAAGGAAAGGGATAGCCTCACATACCTTGTATATACTTCCCCAACCTCAAGCTACGCAAATGTCACAACTCCTTAATCTACAATAAGAGAAACGACACTATCGTTATCGTTTAAGCGTCATAACTATTATGTATCGACCACAACCTATTTTACGATGAAATGGACAGAATCTCCCCTATTTATATGACTTCACACAAGTCAAAACAATCACTTAACAGCACAAACAACATCAATAATAATCATATTGAGCCTCCCAAAACAGTCCACACACAACCTAATCACTCCATACATAAGATGACCACCGTAGTCGTGTCAAACGACCCCGAAATGTTACAACGAATGGCCAGATCACAACCCTACATATATATGGTATTTATCCACACTCTTACCCCTCCAAAACTCCACAAAACAGTATTAAAACACGCAGCCCAACAGCAATACAAAACAGTCCGCTACAAGTCAAATAACTCGAACTCACGGCTTCCGATCACCATCCCGTGAGTTCTAACTATTAGGAAACACATTTATCAATATTCCTTGATATTTAAAACCTTAAATACATATATTAGACGTTTATTAACTATGAAGTAACTTCCAAAACTCTAACTACAAAGAAAAAGAAGAGGCGGTATAATGACACTTACGTCGTAGGGATCGTTTTGATGTTATTGCTTCTCGATTTCATGCCCGGGATGATATTCTTCTTTGAAACCATAGTATATAGCTTGAGGTTATGTTTATGGGTGTTCTATGGTCGTTTTATGCTGAAATATGAATAGAAAGCCGACCTAATGTTTATATATATCAAGTTTGGAAAAGTCAAAGAGGTGCTAGCTTGGCACCCTAGGATTCGTCCATCTTCCGACACTTATATCTTTTTATACCGATGTCGTATGAACGAACGGTTAAGAGAGTTAGAAACTAAATTCCAATACCTTCAATTTGGTTATAGTATGTCCCAATATGACCTCATATAACACATGAAATCTATTGCTCAAAAAGCTCTAGTGATCCACCTACTTGTCATATATGATGTCTGCGCAGTCTCGCGAAACTGAAAATATCTCTCTACTACTACGTCATATAGATGAAAGGTTTAATGAATTGGAAACTATACTTGTAGATATTAAATTTTGTAGTTAGATCATCCCCTAATTATAATTATATTGGGAGAAAAGTGCAGCTACATTCGACCTAAGTTTCAACAAATTTATGAATGTAACTTGTGAAGACCTATTCCAACTTCTGTTCCAAAACTTGCTTGACTTCAAAACGTAGCACACGAATATCATACGATAAAAATTAACTCATATCATAACCTCCTTATCATGTAATGAACCACAGTCTCACCCTAAAGTACATGTTATAACATTCCAAACTCGTCGACTTTCGACGAAACTTATTTTCTTCAATTGGTTTAGATTCTAAGCTTTCCAACCCTCTTGGTACTCGTTATTCATGATCTTAAATACTTGTAACCTCCAATGTAACATGATTAACTTACTTTATATTCCATCAAATATAATCTTATTTCTGAGCTTACATCAATTGACTTACGATGTACTCTCACGTACGAAAACATGGGGTGTAACATAATTGAGCCCAAGGTATGTCGGGCCATATTGGATCACTCAAAGGGTAGGGAAAGTCGCGTATAGGCTGTAATTTCCCCCTGAAATGTCATTGGTGCACCCAGTGTTTCATGTGTCCATGCTAAAGAAAGTAATTGGAGATCCATCTGCCATCGTGACAGTTGAGACCATTGAAATTAATGAAGAATTTTCATATGAAGAGGTTCCGGTTGCTATTCTTGATAGGCAAGTCCGTAGATTGAGAAACAAAGAAACTGCTTCTGTTAAAGTGTTATGGCGAAGTCAGCAAGTCGAGGAAGCCACGTGGGAAGCGTAAAGTGAAATGAAAGAAAAATACCCCTATTTGTTTGAACAAGTCTAGTAGTGATCGTGAGAACTGCCATTTCTAAGTGAATACACCTTTGTGTTTTATTTTGTGCAAGAACACTTCACTCTCCTAATTTCCTTACTATTGTAACTCCTCAAGTTGTGCCTTATTTGTGCATATTGTGATTATTTGGGTAATGTGCAAACTCCTTGAAGTAAGATACATTATGTGCAATTCATGTGGTGTTAACTGAATTATGTATAAGCATGTTGAAGTAATTGAATTGTATGTGATTTGACGAGATAACTTAATTATGTGCAAGTTGAAGTAATTGAATTGTATATGATTTGATGAGATAACTGAATTATGTGCAAGTTGTTGGAGTAATTGGAAATGTATGAAATTGGTAAACAATGTGTTTCGGGGGCTCCCTGACAGGTAGATAGGCCTAATTACAAAGAAAACTCTGGAAAAATATTCAGAAAATATCGGAGTTGGTGAAAATTTGGGGGTTTCGCGTATTGTGTTGTCAAAAATGATTCCCCGACCCTCATTTGAGGACGAATGATTTTAAGAGGGGGAGGATGTAAAGACCCGTAAAATTTCATGTCTAAAATAATGTCCGAATAGGTCCCTGTGTTGTTATAAATGTAGAAATTCTTAAAAATGGACCTTTTTGAGTAAAAAGTACCCCAGGACTTAAAAGATAAAATTTTCCAGAATTGTGTTGTTATACGACGCATTATGCGATCGCATAATGTGTATGCGGACCGCATAATGGTCGCATACATGATCAGGCTTCTGTCCAAATTAAGGACAACTATGCGGCCCAGAATGCGATCGCATTTTGGGAATGCGGACCGCATAGTTGTCGTATTCTTGCTCCATTATTTTTGTGAGGGAGGTTATGTGACGCACTATGCAATCGCATAACAGGTATGCGGATCGCATAGTAGTCGCATACCTGGGCAGTTGTCTTCCTATTTTGGCCCATTTGAGGGCCAATTATGCGACAGGAATGCGATCGCATTCCTGACCACATTTCTACTTCGGGGCCTCTAAATTCTAATTTTTGTACCCGACCCCCAGTTCATTAAAACACTTACCCCCCTTCATTTTAACATCTATCTAACCAAAAATAGAGAGAGATAAGGGAGTTCTTGAGAGAGAAGGCTTCTCCATTATCGAATTTGATTTTTCAATATCACTCAGGCCTGGAAATTATCGAGTAATCTTCACCTTCTTCATCACAAGAGGTAATTCTTCACCATATTTCCCCAATTCTCAGATTTTGGTTAAGAATAAAGCACACATAGGTTGGTTCTTGAAAATGGAAGTTGAAACCTTGCATTCATGTGAGTTAAACTCTGTAATCTAGTAAAGGGAAAACGAGTTTGGGTAATTATTCACAAAAGGGGGTTAGTAATCTAAGGGGTCACATAGTGTTTGATAAAATGCCCAATTGAGTTCAAGCTTCCTAATTCTAAGTGAAATATGTCACATTGTGGAATATATTGACGGTGCTAGACGGTCCGGTGATTTGTGATAGAAATTAAAAGGGGAAATTCGACATGAGGTATGTATGGCTAACTTTAATATTTGTAGAGTCATCTTGTAGTGTCCAATATGAGTTTCTTGCTGAGTATATGTGAATTGCTTGTTCTGAAGTATTGAGGTGTAAGATTTCATTCTCTGATTCTCTTAGTCGATTATCATGTTAATTGAAATTGTGAAAGATGATTACTTTGTGATTACACTATCATGTGAAAGGTTCGTTAAACGCTTGAATATGTTGGTATAAAAGAATGTTAAAGAACCCAAATGTATGAATGTATCTAAGGGCTAAGGGTTGTGTAATAAGTGATGAAAAAGGAGATGTGAATTGATTTAATTGAACTAAATGACCATGGCAATATCGGGCATGACTCATTGTTTGGCAAGGTTTATCGTGACTTAATTTTATACGGATTGTTGGTCGTAAAGAATTTATATTCTTGTTGATAGGAATCCTTTTGATTGAAGTATTGATTGATAAAGACTATTGTGAACACATGATTGTTCGATTGTTATGAAATTTTACTCTTGATGATATGAAGCCTTGTGAGTGAATTGTGGGCTGTTATTGTTGCTATGAAATGTGATTGTCCGGAGGGATCGGGTTGCACGTTGTAACGAGGTAATAAGGGTGCAGAGGTAACAAGGGTGGAATGTTAATTGTATGGTGGGATCGGATTGCACTCCGCAACAGAATATAATAAGGCTGAAATTTGATTGTCCGGTGGGATCGGGTTGCACGCTGCAACAGGAAGTAATAAGGGTGGAAATGTTGAGAAGGAATAAAGGTGGAATGTGATTGTGTTGAAATAAGAATCTATGAAACTCTTGATTGTGGTTGTTCTGTTTCTATGCAATACTTGTTGGTTCCATTAATTGTCTCTTATTTGTGTATTGTTTGATTTTTACTTAGAGTAAAGCTTGTTCATACATACTAGTACTATTCAATGGTACTAACGTCCCTTTTGCCAGAGGCGCTACATCTTTTATATGGATGTAGGTGGTTCCATAGCAGGTAGCTCGGCCTGCCGTTAGTGGTGCCTCCTCTTTATTTCTTCAGCAGTTTTGGTGAGCCCCTCTTCTTCTCGGGGCCATGTGTGGATTATACCATTCTCTTTTGCTTATGTTGTAAAGGTATAATCGGGGCCTTGTTGCCGGCAAGTTATGTAAAACTCCTAGAACTCTTAGAGGCTCCGTAGACAATGTGTGGGTTGTATATATATATGTATATTTTGGGCGGTAGTTGTACTCACTCGTAATTGTGGATCGCATCAGAAATGTTGTATGTAACTTGTATGTTTTGGGATTATCTTTTGTTGAAAGCTAAAAGAGGAAAATGGAATTATGTTGTAAAGTGTACTTGGAATCTAAATTGGCTAACTCATATGGAATAATGTATGTTATGAACACGGGGTAATACGTAGGGTAGGAAAGGCAATCCAGGTCCGCTTGACTGGGTTAATCCGGTTAGGCGCCGGTCTCGTCCCTCGATTTTGGGGCGTGACACCCTAGTTATTGTTGGTTTCTGTTGTTACATGTTGCTTCTAGTGTTCTTCGTGATCGGAAGGTCTAGCCACGATCGCGAGGTGTAATATGGTCTGTTATGAATTTTTTCTTTGCGGACGCGATAAATGGAACATGTTCGCAAAAGGTAAGTTGATTGTGTTCCGCGTTCGTGATGATGTGTCGTGTTCGCATAGAGTTGTAGTTGAGGAGTTGGAGGAAATGTCTTCGCGTTCACAAAGGGTTGGTTCTTGTGTGCGTCGTGTTCGCGTGGACTATGCTAGGAAGGCTTAGAGTCTTTTTCTGCCGGTGGTGATTTTTGTTCATCGCGAACGCAGCCTTCCCGTGTTTGTGAAGGGTGTTGCTGGAGCAATATTATAAAGTACTCTATTTCGAAGGTTTCGGTCATTTTTATATATTTGGAGCTATGGAGTTCAGATTGAGTCGATTCTTGAAGTAATTTTCACCATGTGCATTGAGGTATGTGTCCTCTACTCATTTTTATTTTATAATATGAATCTACCTTTCTTTAGGCATTTGATCGAGGGTTTCAAAAGGGAAATTGGGGAAGTTTTGACTAAAGTTTCATATAGCGAATTTTTGAGTTTTGAACATCTATTTGGAGTCGGATTTGAATAAAACTATTATGGTAAGACTCGTAATTGAATGAGTTGTCATATTTTGTGAGTTTTGTCGAGTTCCGAGGTGCGGACTCGGGTTTGAATTTTTTGGTTGATTTGGAATTTTGAGTAAAGATTCGACCTTCATCAATTGGAATTATTTCCTTAGGCTTTATTTGATGTATTCGAGTTGCTTTTGGTTTAGCCGAGGGTCAATCGGGAACAGTCTCTCTACCCTTCTAGGGTAGAGGTTACGGCTGCATAAATCCTACCCTCCCCAGACCCCACTTGGTGGGACTATATTGGGTAGTTGTTGTTGTTGTTGTTGAGTTGCTTTTGGCAATTTTCGAGTCGTTCGGAGGTCGGTGCGCACGAGATGGCATTTTTGGAGCATCGCTTGGCTTGCTCGGTATTGAATTTGGCTTGTTCGAGGCAAGTAACACTTCTAAACATGGAGTTGGGCGTATGAACCCTGATTATACTTGTTATGTGATGTGTTTGGAGGTATCGCACATGCTAGGTGACGGGCATGTGGGTGTTCACTATAAAAATCGAGACTCGGTCGATTCCGTAGAGGTGTAGTCAATTAACTTGTATTTTTTATGTATTTTCATGTGTTAGAGAAATTGAGTTGTGACTCATTATAGAAATCATGCTTAGGCAAATGCTGGTATTGGGACTCACTGAGGTCATTTTGCTGTCGCATTATATATTAAAATTATAATTTCGTACTCAGTCATATTCATTCATTGCATATCATATCTCAGTCTCTATTGTTATTTATTAATACATCATATCATCATTTTGGGCTAGTTTCATGACATTGAGAGCCCATGAGACTAGAGAGATTGATGACTGAGTGAGGTCGAGGGACTGATTGTGAGTGATATTTATGAGATCGGACTGCACACTGCAGCATATTTTTATTTATTTATTCCTGGACCTGGCTTATTATAGCGTTTGGGCTGAAGGAGCCCCTCCAGAGTCTGTACACCCACAGTGAGCGCGATGGATATTATACTTGGGATGGAGTTCCCTTGGTATGGATTTGCCCTATATATTCACACTTGGGATGGAGTTTCCTGGGCATGGAGTTTCCTTATACATTTATATTGAGGGATGGATCTTCCCTAGGCTAGACCTGCCCCATTCGACATGCGTACTTGAGATACAGGCATATAGATGCATTTCCTCATGCTACATTTTGGTAACATTCATGATTTCACTTGTATATTGGCATGTAGGCATATTGTCCTCATGCTATCTGAAATGAAACATCTTATTTATTGTTAAAAGGTTTTTGCGAAAATCATAGTTTTTTTCAACTTATTCATATATTATTGAGGTTTCCGGTGAAAGATTTAGATCTGCCGTTATACTCGAAAAGCATGCCTATTTTCCGTAACTGTGAACCAACTGAGTTATTTCTTGTACCATCGTTATAAACTGTTGTTGGTTATTGGAGTTGGAGTCTGACCCTTGTCCCATCTCGTCATTACTTTCAACCTAAGGTTAGATTTGCTACTTATTGAGTACATGGGGTCGGTTGCACTCATACCACACTTCTGCACCTTGAGTGCAGATGTTGAATGTTGATGTAGCTGCGTACAACGAGAGCTGGATCTAAAGATGTCCCTGCGTTCTAGTGAAGGCTGCCTCTTGATCTTGGTAGTTTTAGTATTTCAGATCTATTCATGTACATTTCAAACAAATGGTGTATTTTATTTCAAACCAGCTTTGTAAACTCTGTATCTTAGAAGCTCATGATTGTGCTACTGGTCCTTAGGGAGTTGTATAAATTCAATTATCTCATCTTTGACTCACATCAGTACTATTATATTGTGTTTTATAATTAATAGTCTTATCCAGCGGGTCGGGTTAGGTGCTTTCACGATGGTTTGAGTTTTGGGTAGTGACATAACTATACCACTGCCAAGCTTCTAAAACTTTCTTTTTACCATCTGTACTTCTTATCTAATTATCATCAATGTTCTTATTATTTAGTGAAAAACTGATTAAACTAATGACTAACCATAAAAACTCTTTTTGAAGTTAAAAGAAAATAAAAGTTTAAAGAGAGAATATATAAAACTATTCTTGTCAAACTCTCTGACATTTTTTATATGTACGGTTCAACATGGAAAAAAGCTTCAAATATTACTTTTGTTTTTAAAGTTAAATTCGTTACTAAGTGCACCATTTTTAGTGTGGAAACTATACCTTATATGAAAAGAGAGGAATCTTAAATGTTTTTTAGACAAAGCAGAACTCATTGCTGGCAGAAGGTATATAGTGGTGTAAATCTCGTAAGATTCATTAGTACACTTCAGAGTTAGGAATATGTTAATAATATTGTAGTAGTCGTTTTGGTATATTATACAGCAGGTAGTTACTGAACACCATATTCAACTATAACAACAACAAATCCGATGTATTAAAAATAGATAATGTATTAGATTATTTTGATGTATTTGATACTTTCTGTTAGAGATGCTCAAACCGAATTGGAAAACTGCACCAACTCGAAATGTCAAACCAAATCGATTAAAAAAAACAGATTAAGTTCGGTTTGATTTGGTTTAGTATTGAGTAAGAACATCCGAACCAAACCGACATATAAATATATAGTTTTTTAACATAGTTTTAAGAGTTTATATAGAATTTTCTTTGAAAAATATCTAAAAATATTTGGGATCCTCTCATGGAATGTAATATTTAATAGAACTATGAAGTTCATCTCATTTTTATTTACCAAATAATGGATTGTATCACTTTCTTATCAAGTGTTATTGAAATATGTCAAGATTCTATATCTTTTTCGAATTTTAAATGATATTTCGATAATTTAAAATTAAGTATAGCATATCATTTTTTAGGTATCATATTGATTTATATGTTTAATTATTAAATTTGGTTAACCTTGAAGCGTACATCAAGGGGAAATGGTTGTTAGACGACTAAAATAATAATATGTGTTACTTAAAAAAATTATAAAAATATTTAATAGCTCCTATATTTGTCATTTTTTACCAAACAATATATTAAACGTATCAAAACTATATATATAACTTTAACAAATTATGATCGAAATAATATTTATGTAACCAAAAAATGAAAAACCCGAAAATCCGACAAAACTGAACCTATCCAATGATGTGATATTAAAAGGTTACAAAATTTGTCCTTGAAGATTCAAAAGTGCATTTAAAGCCTACGTTTTGACTAGGGGTGTTCATAAAATCCGGAAAAACCGAACCAAACCGAAAACCCAACCAAACCGACCAAACAAACCGATACTTTTTGGTTTGGTTTTGGTTTTGAATTTTAAAAACCGATTAAATTTGGTTTGGTTTTTGTTTTAATAAAAAAATAATCGAACCAAACCAACTATAGGTAGTTATTTCAAATTTATTATTACACCTATATATTTTATTTTTTTTTATACAGAGTTTCAAAATTTTTATGATGAATGTTAATCGTTTACACTTTTCGTTCAATTCTTTACCTTTATATTCTAGTTTGATTGGTAGTTTTCTTTTGTTAAGTGTAAGAATCCATTGCATGTATAAAAAAAATATTTTTAATTGAGTCCTTAAATTATTCGTCACTATTTGATTCAATTATCATCACTATATTTTAGTAAATAATAGATTTCTCAAAGGGCAATTGATTTGATAGTGTGACGTTGAAAACGTGATCGCCGGAATATGTGTGTGGTAGTGTATGTCTTATATTTAAGAAAAAACCGACAAATAACCGAAAAAACCAAAGAACCGACATAAACCGAATCGAGAAAAAACCGACTTAATTTGGTTTGGTTCTAATATTTGAAAAATCGACTTACTTGATTTGGTTTCTTTTTAGGAAAAAACCGATCTAAACCGAACCATGAACTCCCCTAGATTTGACAAAAGCTTGAGATGACTTCAATTTCTTCAAATATTTACAAGTACTTCTTCCCTCAAAGGCACATAAATGTTCATCTTAAGAAGAAACATTTTTAATTTTTGCAATGACTATAGTGAAAGGTTTGGGTACATTCCAGATCAAGTCGTTGGACCCGGTAGAAATGACATCAAATAGCCACTTTAAAAGCTAGCTATTTAAGAATTAGCCAGTACGGTCTGAATTTCAGTTTTTAGTTCAAGTTTTCATGACAAAAATGTCCTTAATTGTCCTAAAGTTAAAAAATTTAGCTTAAAATTTCAGGACAAGATAAATACTTATTATTCTTCAAATAGCATCCCTGAGAATGACCATTTGTGCACTTGCCCCTTGGACCCGTGATGAACGGGCCACATACATCTAGTTTCATTAGAAGATTGAGCAAATAATGACTGTTGAGACGTGCATTTCAGATCGTGTTGGGGGGTTATTTGGTTGGGTCCCGTTGTTTAAAATGAAAGGTGGGGTGGATCTTTTACACTCAATCAAATTGTGCCACGTGTTTGAAGAGCGATTTAACGTTTAGGGGTTAATTTTAATCCCAAAGTACAATTTTAAGCTTATTTTTAATAAAAAACTGAATCGGAGGGTAGATATAACCTATTTTCGATAGTAGAAGAATAAATATGACCTCATTCGTTCACATTTTCTTATATGAATTTGTCTCATTTCAAACTAATCATATTTGTCTTTCTCTCTCATCATATTCGTCTTTCTCTCTCTCCTCCTATGGGATAAGATAGCAAGGGTTATGTGAATATACTCCTTTCGATCCACTTTAATTTTTTAGTTATTTTCACACGTATTAAGGAATTCACCTTTTAGCATTAATTAATAATAAAATTGACCATATAGATCGAAAAGAAGGAATTGGAAAGAAAAGGGGGAACTATTGTGAAGCCTAGAAAGGCGGAAGCGGAAAATCCTATTGATTGGTTCTAGCTCCAAAGAACATATACATGGAGCTACTCTTTAATCCAAGGACAACTTTGAAAGAAAAAAAAAGTTAGCTTCTTCTTGATATTTGAAACAATTAAATATTGTGGACCACAAAGAAAAATAATTAAAATGGACCGGAGGGAGTATGAGGAGAATACAAAACTCGAAATTTGGCCGAGAGAAACTACACAAATATCCACTTTCTGAATAACAAAGCAACTACCAGCTTATAATCTATTTTTCTTCAAGTGTTTCGACATGTTACGATTATCAACTCCTTATTCACCTTTATCATTGTTGAAGGAGACAATCTGCATTTGATAGGGTAAACAGGTTCTTTATAAACTAGTTGAAAGGAGTAATGCATGACAAAGCTAGGCTCATCTTTATTTGACTCAAGATTACAGGAAGAGAAGAAGAAAAGAAATTATTTGTTTGATATTAATTTGGAGGATTACATTGAGTAATGATGGCAGTGTGAAGACTCAAACTTGTTAGAGATGAATGATGATCAAGGGAAGTGAAATGAATATTTGGGATATGAGGTAAGCTAAAGACCTACCATCAAGGAAATCTCTATATCCATCTCAATCAACTTTCAGTATGTATTAACTTGACCTTCTTTGCTCAATGTATTTTCAGCAAAAACCAATTATATCTACATGAAAAAAATTCAATTAGCAAGACCAGTTATAGCATGTGATCTAACCAACAGTCATGTTCTTTCTACATCTACATATCATATTTGCTTTTCCTTCCTGCCGCAAGGGCCTTGCACGAAACCGAGCAAGTACCCCTGACCATACAATCTTTTTCACCATCCTCAGATAGAGAGAATAAGCCTTGTACTGCAAAAGGATCCATGGAAAAGAAATGAAACTACAAAAGATATATTTTCTAGTTTTTGCTGCACTATTGTACACAAAACTGCCAACTAACTGCTCCTGTTCAAACCTGTATATTTTCTTATAATAAACAAACCTTACAGCAAACTATATTCTAGTTTAACTTGCTTCAACAATTAACGGAAAAAGTAGCACTTGCTGAAAAGCTCATACACAATCTGAGCATCTCCTTCATAGGCTGGAAAACTCAGAAGAAGTTGCTTGAAGAGCACATCAACACTTGATCTGGTGCGCCGTCGCATGGCTTCATTAGCAAAAGAGAATTTCTGCACCTGTACAATTTACACCATGATTAACCAAAAGCACGATAAGGCCAAAGCATGTCAGACATTTATTAGTAAGAAAAATGTTTTGTATGACAGGTCTGTTCAGGTATAAGTTACATTTCTTTGCAAGCTTTATGGGAAGCAGTTTACAGCTCAAGTGAAGTAAAACAATTAATTCTGGCTGGTTATCATAAGACAATTGGATATCACAAAATATTATGAAAAATAAATAAAATGAAACTACTGGAAGTTAACACATCAAAAACTAAGAATAGTTATAACAAAAGATTGACTTACAAAGCGTTAAAACATACTCCAACCAAAGTTTTACATGTCTGTTATTTATTATGATTCAGGTTCTAATTGCATTTTTATAATTTTCTGAAAGCTTTGACTAGCCAAACCTTTTTTGATAACCTTGGCGAGCCAAAACTTTGCAGAAGACTAAACAAACTTTTCTCATTCATCTTGTTTCGGCCAAAACTCAATCAGATACGTACACACATGAATTTTATGCTTTGCTTTATGCAAAGACGTTTTGAACAGTAAGGGAGAGAAATGAAAGAAACAGCCGAGGGGCATCTTCTTCGGCATCATAGGGAACTTCAAAGAACAGGAATTCTTTCCTACTGTTTCCACTAACTTTTGAACGTAAAGAAACTTAAGCTTTTGTTAATTCCTTATCCCTCCATTCTCAGATTCATCAAACTCGTGATAATTCTTCCACTTTCTTTCCTCTCGCTTCCTTTCAATCTAGAACATCTAAGCAATCATCAAGTTGCTTTAGACCTCCTCTTTACCGTATAATTCTCTAGCTACTCCACACGGCGGCAAAAAAACAAGTAAAGCAGTTTAGTAGTGATTGAGAGTAGCCTACAACAACTATACATCAGTCCCAAACAAGTTAGAGATTCGGCTATAGGTATCCTCACTAAACATGTACACCATTAAAATTTATCTCACGCCAACATAATACAAAATAAAAATAAAAATGAAAAGGATAAGAAGTTCTCTATATTTCCTACATAAGAATTTCCAACAAGACTAGAGACTCCTAGAAAGCATTAGCGATCGAGAGTAGCCTACTCATGTAATTTGATATTTCATCATTAGCTAAGCCAAGATGCCTGAAACTTTGTGCAGCAAAAGTGAGCACCAACTTCCTCTCTTCATTCGCTCTAGTTCTTATTTGGCAAGCAGTGACATTGAGGGATTTCCTCGAATAACATCCAGTATCCTTTTCTTTTATACAGAAAATAATATCCAACATCTAATTACTTGGTGCCACACTTCCAGACTTTTCTGACTAATCTTGTAATCCATCCACTTGTGATACTCATCCAGCTAACACATAGAAGGAACTCTGCACACATTGCCAACATTGGTATTTCTACAAGTACCCTACAATCTAATCTTTGAACGAGGCATTGTGAAACCAACTTGTCCTCCTTCCTACCTCTTCGCACCTTTAATTTGCACCAAGTTTCTTATCTAGTTCACCTGGCTATTGGCTGAACAGAGACTATCACCCATCCCTCTATTAGCTTCTCTGTATGCCATAGTAGCTTCATTGTCCAGAACCTTAATTGCACTTTAGTGTCCGTGATCATTTCTATAAGACTTCTTCCAGCATGTATCAAACACAGCACAAGGCCCTTAAACAGTTTGAAGTATAGGATATAACTAATTCAGTAAGAACAATTTAATAAGTTCATATGAATTTCTACTGTCGAGTTTTTTATAATTCAGTATATATTTGCTTTTTAGGTTTGATCATTAGAAACAACTTTTAGCTAAACTTTGATCATAGGGGGTGTGTATATTTACTATAATCTTTAGAACTTTAGAGATGATTCAGTTTACATGCAATAAGACACACTCTTGCAGGTAGCAATATACGTGTTTTAACTAACTTAATTCGGTACTACCAACCACAGGTACCAATATCACTTATTGAGTAGCAAATACAGCAAGAAACTTGAACTTGACAGAATAGCACTAAATGGTACTACTCAAGATAACAAACTGAGAAGTTGTATGGGTGTAAATTTCTAATTTCTACTTTTTGCATCCACTTTTTTTGCAGAATTACCCTCTTTACATTAATAAAACTATTTCCCTAAAAGAAAAAATGAAACCTTCATATATCCAAGGAAGTTGGAAAAATAAAATCAACAATCATCATGCGACTAGTTAAAGGTCTGATATTATCTGAGCTAAGGAAATCTATTGAGTGAAATTGTAGACATATATTGGCACCAAAACTAAAATAAACTTTCAAAAATAAACCCTCTGTCCCAATTTCTTTGGTGATTTGATTGGACAAGTAGTTCATGTAAGAAACAAAGGGCAGTCCGGTGCACTAAGCTCCCGCTATGCGCAGGGTCCAGGGAAGGACCACAAGGGTCTATTGTACGCAGTCTTACCCTGCATTTCTACAAGAGACCGTGTCCACGGCTCGAACTCGTGACCTCATCGAAGTAAAATATGCATAAATACAAAAGAATAGCCTTATTATTACCAAAGTACTTGTTTTCGTGCTGGTGGGATCCACAAGAAAGTATTAAATAGATCCAAAATATAGAAAGGTTTAAATCTATCGAATGGACAAAACAGGATAGATTTTCAATCAAATTAGGAAGGAGCAGTGCTTAATAAGTAATTGTCATGTCAGTACCTTGGTTCTAAAAGCTGTTTTGTCAATGTGTTTGGATCAAATGTCGTTCTTATTATAGCATAATTACAAAATAATATATGCTGATCTTAATTTTGGGACATTTTGCATTTCCTATGCTTGTTTTAGCTGGCAGGAGGTTTGCCTTACACAAGCAAAACCTCAATAGGAGGGGACTAGTGCTATGCAGCAGATGCTATTTGTGCAATTTCACTGCAGAAAATCCTTCACTACAGTACAATGAGAGATATTTGGAACATGTTTTGTGCCTCTGGAGTCTAACATGTAATGTCTCAAACAGCAAAAACTTCTTTTGCTTGGACAGATCAACAAAAAGACTGGCAAATCATTATTGCTGGTGATTTTCCGAGGGAAAGAAACCTGAGGCACTTCGAAGGAGAATTCACCACCAAGCCCAAACTCAGAACAAAATGTCTCTTGAACCTTTTTGTTAAAGCAAATTGAACACTGTAAATAATGTAAGATGTTTTCTGATTTTGTTTGCTCCTCATTTTATATAGGAGCTACAACAGCTTTTTGTATGCTTTGCATCCCCTAGCTGCTTTCACTAATAAAACCACAATTACTTCATAAGAAGAAAAAAAAAGGACGTGGTAGAAGTGATCCATCATCCATCCAAGATTACATAGTTGTACCCATCCAATTCTTCAGGTCTACTAGTGCTCTAAATGTTTCTTTAATATTGAGAATTATTTTTAATTATCTACCAATTATAGATCTTAAGGGTGCTAGGTACGATAAATTACAGACCCTAGCATTACTTATGTCATTAATCTTCTTTCTAAGACTGGAAATCATGGAAGTCTAACCTCTGATTGAATTGCTTCACAAACAAAACACTTCAGATAACAATCAGGATGTGTAGAGGTAGGTGGGAGTAATGGATCCTATTACAATAAGCTCGTGGTCAAGGAAGAGTTGGATTATGCACCTTTTAATTTAAATACCCACGGTACCGACAGTGTTATTTTCACATGACTGGCAGTGAGGGATACGATTTTTACAGTCGAAAGTTTGAGGAAGAGGATGATCACACAAGTCAGTTGGAGTTTTATGTGGAAGAGTACGGGTGAAGACCTGAATCACCACCCTCTACATTGTCAGTAGTTGACTATGGAGATTGTTTGGACTATAATGAGTGATGCCACGAACTCTCAAGGAGGTATTGTTTCAGTTGAACTTTTAGATGAGGAAATCGGCCTTTCGAAGATGGAAAAGAAGACGTCGGGAATGGGATGCTGCTCTAATAACACTTTTGTAGGTTGTATGAAAAGAGAGAAATAGGAAAAAAATTAAAGGAATAAAGAATGATTTTGTATAATTAAAGAACAATCTTTTATTCCTTATTTCACTTTTAAGCTCATTCATGAAGTTCAAATTTGATAGAAAATTGGGTGTCTTTAGTAGAGAATCGCTCTTTCCTTTTTAGATTCTCTATTTCTTTTAGATTTTGTAAATGATAATTCTTGTGGTCCGCCTTTCCCCGGACCCCACTCATAGCGCAAACTTAGTACATGAAGCTGCCCTTATAAAGAAATTCATGACTTATTAGATTGATATTTCCTTTTTTTCTACTCCTAACCCCTTTTTTCTATTTTTCTTTTTCGCTGTTGCTCTTCAGTATCTTTGGGAAGGAAACTTATTTTAATACAAGGATCTTGATTTAAACACCAAACCAAGTGGAAAATGGTAACCGCCGTGGTCCCTATCAATATTCCTGGATTGCATTTCTGAATTAATAAGATGAATGTGACTAAGAACAAAGCAGTAGAGGTTTCATCGCCAGTATCTAAATTAGAGCCTCTGATAAATCATAAAAATCCATTTTCACCATAACCTTTTCACAAGTTCCTAAAAGATTCTGCTACAGGTTAAAGCTATTGCTTTCTAATCCCTTGATAAAAGGAGATATGACAAAATGGATTTCCTAATATTTTCACATGTTCCTAATATTTTGCTGACGATTGTATAATAACCTCAGGAAATCATTTATTGTTTCGTTCTGGATGGGTAGAAGAAGTTTATATGTACATCAACCAACTGCATTCTAAATTTTGGGAATGGACTTGATTCACTACGAGGTTAGTTGAGGGTAGCAGCACACTGGTAATTGGATCCACATCTCCTCCAAGAATCTACTCCCTCTTTGTGATGTAACTACACGTGAGGGGTTAAGTGTGTGCAACCAGTATACAAGATCCTCGGTAAACATTGAAAATTTGCTTAAGATAGATAAAGGGATAGCCTGAGTCACAGCTCCACGGGGAATTGACAAAATAGAAAAAGAGATAACCTCGGTCACAAACTCTACAGGGAATTGAACTATAACTTAGCATGCCACTATCTTCTTGTCCTTTCATCAGTTTTTCTGTTTCTCATCCAAAGGACAGAACTCATATTTTTAGCTAGGCAACAATGGGACCACGTAAGATCTAGGTTCTAGTAAACTGTCAAAACTATAAAAAGAAAGTGAAAAGATAATGCTCATGTGAAATGACGTTCTTCAACCTGAATGACTGAAGCTGAATTGATTTCAGCTATAAAATTCAGTTGGAAGTAATGGAAGCCGTGGAATAAAACGGTGAGTTGGTGATGAGGAAATCTTGTTCGTAATATCAGGGAGCGAGGTCCACAAAAGTAGTAAGCAAGGATGGATTTCCAGGCAAGTGATGGGATTTACATAATAATACTCGTCTTTTTTTTTGACAGGTATGTGATATGATTTTCTTTAGGAAATGAAGGTCAAATGTAATACGCTTCTGTGAAAGTTCGTCCAAGTAAGATCACTGAGGATCGACTCCTGAGATCAGATTTTAAAAGAGATTTGCACTAAAGTAAGAAAGAACTAAGAAGGAAATCCAAAGGGATCTCCTAGCGACTAGAGCGACAAGAACACATTGAAATGGATGATTCTACCATAGTATAACAATTTTTTTTAAATTCAAAACTGATTGCGCTTCTATCATAAATTTTGATCCATCTTAACTAACTATATGCTAATAGACATAGCATTCGCACTAGAATAAGAAAGGAGGGAATATGAGTTCTCTCTCTCTTTCTTCATCAAAAAAAAAAAAAAAAGAAAAGGAGGGAATATCAAGGAGTGGTGGCAGAGTTACCTCATAAGTGGCAGCCCAGACTTTATACTAGTACAAAAATTGAGGAATTTAAAAAAGGACATAACTAATTGGAACAGAGATGTCCATGGCAAAGTGGAAGCAAAAAGAACCAAGGCCTTGGAGGAGCTCTCAATTTTAGATCAGATAGCAGAAAACAGAGCTCTAACAAAGTGGAAGCAAAAAGAACCAAGGCCTTGGAGGAGCTCTCAATTTTATATCAGATAGCAGAAAACAGAGCTCTAACACAAGCTGAGAAGCAAATGGTAGTGTATCTGAAAGTGGAGCTAATGGAATTGGCTAAAGCTGAAGAAATCTCATGGAAGCAAAAATCAAGTTGTTTGTGGCTCAAAGAAGGAGACAGGAACACAAATACTTCCAAACAATTGCAAACTCACACAGGAGGAACAACAATATTGACAAGCTCAAAGTGGATAATGAAATAACAAATGATAAGGATGTGATCAAAGAAGAGATTTTGAACTATTACCAGAACCAGAACCTGTACACTGAGAGTGAAACCTGGAGGCCCAGTGCTAATTTTGATGATGTTGCCAGATTATCAAGTGAAGACGGGGAGATGTTAGAAAAAGCTTTTGCGGAAGAAGAATTGTATGCCGTGATGGTTTCACTATGGCCTTCTTTCAAAAGACATGGGACTTTATCAAGCCAGAGGTGATGGGAGCGCTCAACCACTTTCACCAGCAGTGTTACATGGTGAGATCATGTAATGCATCATTCATCGCTCTGATCCCCAGAAGAAAGGAGCAATTGAACTCAGATACTATAGGCCAATCAGTCTCATTGGAAGTGTTTACAAGATTACAGCGAAGATTTGCAGAAAGGCTGAAGAAGGTAATTGGGAAGCTAGTCTCTAAAAATCAGAACGCCTTCATTAAACACAGACAAATAACCGATGCAGCTCTCAGCCAATAAGGTACTAGACTGAAGGATTAAAAGCGGTGAACCTGGGGTTATGTGCAAGCTAGATATCGAGAAGGCATTTGATCAACTTAATTGGTCTTACCTTATCTCTATTTGAAGGAAGATGGGATTTGGGGAAAAGTGGATCAAGTGGATCAGATTTAGTATTTCAACAGTGAAATACTCAATTATTGTCAACAGAGGACCTGTGGGTTTTTTCTCTCCGCAGAAAGGGATAAGGCAGGGAGATCCACTCTCACCTTTCCTTTTCATCCTAGCCATGGAGGGACTGAGCAAAATGTTGGAGAAGGCCAGTCAAATGAGGCTTTATCAGGGCTACATGTCAAAAAGTTGAAAAGCATCATCTATTCGGTAAACAATGTGCCAAACTTAGAGGAGTTGTCTAGTTACATGGGTTGTACTATTGGAGCACTTCCTACGACCTACGTAGGTCTCCCATTGGGGGCTAAATTCAAGAGTAGCGAGGTATGGAATGGAGTCATTGAAAAATTTGAGAAGAGACTAGCATCATGGCAGATGCAATATCTATCAATGGGGGGTAGGTTAACTCTCATAAATAGTGTGCTCGATTGTATCCCTACATATCACATGTCTTCGTTCCCCATTCCCAAAAAGGTGCTAAACCAATTAGACAAGATCAGGAGGAATTTCTTATGGGAGGGGAACAGCAGCTCTCATAAGTTCCACTTGATAAAGTGGAACAAGGTCATGCAACCAAAATACAAAGGAGGTCTGGTATCAGAGACTTAACCATCCACAACAAAAGCTTGCTAATGAAATGGTTATGGAGATATGGTACAAGTGATTCAAGCCTCTGGAAGGAGGTAGTCAACGCCAAGCATGGGAAGAGAGATAATTGGAGCACTAAAATTGCCTTTGCACCTTATGGGGTTGGGCCATGGAAGTACATCAGCAAACTTGGACAGGAATTTGTCCAGAATGTTCGCTACAAAGCAGGGAATGGAGCACATATCAAGTTTTGGAAAGACAAATGGATGAGCAACACCCCACTCATGTTCGAATACCCCACCATTTTCCAGATTGCCCTTGATAAGGATTCCTCCATTGCCCAGAACAGAAATGGCAATATTTGGGATGTGCACCCTAGAAGATCTATACAAGATTGGGAAATGGACAGCTTGATGGAAATGTTAGCCAGAGTGGAGGTCTTCACCATCGATGAGAATCGTCCTGACACTATGAAGTGGGGGAAAAAGGGCTTCTTTACAGTGAAAGAATGCTATAAACACATCTGTACTCAGAACCAGGTATTTGACTCAGACCCTTGGTCGTGGAGACTAATATGGAAGACCAAACTACCCACCAAGGTTATTTGTTTCAGCTGGATTGCTCTATATGAAGCCTGCTTAACACAGGATAATCTCAATAGAAGAGGCTTTCAACTGGTCAACAGATGCTACATGTGTAAGGAAAGCTCAGAGAATATCAGTCACCTACTCTTGCACTGCCCAGTTACCTCTGATCTGTGGAACATGTTCTTTTGTCTTTTCGGCTTGAACTGGGTCATGCCATCGTATATTAGAGAGGCATACACAAGCTGGAGTCTTTGGGAAGTTGATAAGGCCATCAAGGAGATCTGGTTAATGATTCCTGCAGTTATTTTTTGGAGTTTGTGGAACAAAAGGAACCAAAGATGCTTTGATGGAATCTCAACGCCAAATCACACCCTTAAAGCTAATTGTTTGCTCACACTTTTTAGCTGGGTTAAGTTAACCCCTGTAATTAGCACTGACCACTTTTTGGACCTTGTTAGCTCCTTAGTTATAGTTTAGCACATCCTAGAGGGGCTTACAATCTCTTATTTTTCTGTATTTTTGTCTTCTGATTTTGTAACTATTGCATCTACTTGATGCCTTTCTAATGAAATACCTTACTTCATCAAGAAAGAAATGACTGCCTTTGAGATAAGAGCATTTTAAAAACACTTTAAACTAGATGACTCTCCCATAGTAAAACAATTTTTAAAGATTAAAACTGACGGCAGTTCAATTACAAATTTTGGTCATTATCATATCTCACAACATACTTATCAAAAATGCAGAAATTTGCAAAGAATACTTGTTCAATACCCCAAGGTCCTCGAAAAGAAAAGGTCAACGGAATGTACAAACAGATGGTTGTACTTTCTTAATACGGAAACAATATCAACGGGTATGACAGAGCTATCACATTAAGTAAAGGTGAACAATGAAAGAAATGCCATTCTCCTGATTAAAAGGGTTCAACCAAGCTAATCAATCAACATGTGATATCATTTGCTAGCAACATGCTATGGACCATTTTCTAGGCACAAATTTTAACCTTATACTGGTTTATCTTTCTTGAACCTCCAGCTTCATCAATCTCTTCTCAAACTTCAATTCTGTTATTCCATATTTATTTATTTATTTCTAAACTAGCTGCGCAGATTTTCAGGAAATCTATATCTATATTATATTAAAAGCACGAAGGCTCTTAGCGAAATGTCGTTCGCCTTTTTTACCCTCTAAAAATAAAGTTCACACTAGACAAAACAGTCATTTAATTATTTCTCTAATAATTAAAAATATTTATTTAATAAATTCCCTAATATTCAAAGATACTCATTTAATTATCTCCTACTATTTAGGACTTTAACTTTCTATTCCTTTTAATTCTACAAGTAGTGCCTTTTCAAATCCATGTAGAATTAGTAGTAGTATAAAATTTCATGAACTTTCAATTACCACTAGGAAAATTTCCGAAACTTTCTACTCCTTATATGTTTAAGAAGATCTTTAATAAAATTATCGTCACTTTCAAACTCCATTTAGTTTTAGATTTAGGATGGTTTTTCACTTTCTAGCTCCAATTAAATTTAGAAGCATTAAATTTCAAACACAATTTATCTTAGGAAAGTTTTCGACCACTTTGTAACTCCTTTTAATTTTAGGAGGCTTTTTAAATAAAATTTTGACTCAATTAAATTTCAAACACTTTCGTTTTATAGTAAGAAAGTTTCAGCCACTTTGTACTCATTTTAGGTTTAGATTAATTTTTTTATAAGTTATTAGGTAAAAAATAAGCACTTTGAACTCCTTTTTGTTTTAGGAGACTTTATTTTTACCTTACATAAATCTTTTCCTGTTTCAATTAAATATCTAATGCTTCTATAAAAGAAGCTTTAGTATTCTACTGTTTTTATCATCTAAACTTGCATGGTTTTACTTTAGGAAGTGTCAAAAAATTTACAATGAACAAAATAGTCATTTAATTATTTTTTAAATATTTAGTACCTTAATTATTTCTTAATTATTTAGGACGTCAAAATTAATTAATTTTTATGTCTTAAATTTTTTTCCTATTCTAATTATGTACTATACCTTAGCTGTAAAAGAAAATCATATTTTCAGATTTAGAAGCTTAAAAACCATAATTACAAATTCATATTAGGCCAAGGCACGTGGGTCGAATGCCTTAAAATCATATTTTTAGTTTCAAACATAATTTTTAGGTTTAAAGGTCTTAATTATTATAGTTCTAAAACTTTTAAAGCGGGGTAGGCACCAAATATATTTTCACCTTTCAATCAAATGTTATTCCTATGATATTTTTGTATAATGAAGCAAGTATTTGAACAAATTAAAGGAAGAACTACTATAGATCAAATTCCTAAACATGGTCAACACAATTATCATTTAAAGCTTATAATTTTTGCTAATTCTTACTATATTATAACGTAAACTCAACTTTCGAATAATACTTATGTCGTTTTCAAGATATTATTCTCATTAATACGAGGTAACATCCAACGAACGTACAATAAGATGCACGCACGTACTTGAATCTATCGATACTATATTAAAAACATGAATTTCCTTAGCAAAATTTTATTCGCATTCTTTAAAACAACTTTCAAATAAGAAAAAATTTATTATTTAATTAATCTTCTATTATTTAAAATTTTAAAATAAAATAAAATTTTATTTTTTTAGAAACTCATAATATTTAGAACTATACATCACCAACAAATTATCTTTCGCATATTTGACATAAAACTTTACTCTCCAGAATATTGTTATTACATATTTTTTATCTAACATTAAATGTGCGTACAATATTTTACTCATATGATTAATCTTTTAATAATTTACATGTATTTTTTCACACTATAATATACATGCATACTTACTTTTAATATTCTTTATTTGTATCTACTTTAATGTCCATTACAATTTTATATAACTTGTTCTTTTACATAAATTTTAGTTGATTGACGCGATAAACACGTGCAACGCACGTACCCTACAATACATAAGTCAGAAATGAAGCCTTCACAAGTAAGAAATTTTACTAATTAAGAGTATTAAATCGAGTTGTTCTGTACAAGATGTTAGGGCACAATAACACAAAAGTACAGTTCACAGCTCCTGAAGAAAGTTGAGCGCCTCCATATGTATCTATACATTTTAAGAGTACATCTTTTAACATGATCCAAAAAGAAAACAAATATAAGCATTTGTATTTCAGAACATGCTCTGCACATTCTTTGCTCTCAAAACACGTACTGTTCATTTCTTTCCATACAAGTAAAAAATGAAGCCTTACTAATAGAGTTGAAGTATATAAATGTCCTTAGTATCTCCATTATTTGAACGAGGCACTAAAGTTGGTGCACATGAAGCTGCATCAGAATATATACATCTTTTTACACGTAGAAGATATATATTTTTTCATCTGTCTACAGAATCCAACAAGATAGATTTGAATAACTGTATCCCCCCCCCCCCACAACAAAAGAAGCATCTTATATCCATAAACTTAGAATTAAAAAAAAGCACGAGATCTTTTGAGAAGATAAACTAACATGCCGGCAGTGCAGCTACCAAGACCCATAAAATAGAGACACAGAATATAAACTGGAATATATGAGTTCAAAATCTACCAGAAAATCAGCTCATAGGTAGATCTTCGTCATCACCCTTAGGAAGTTGTAAAGGTCCCTTAAAGCCACTCTCGTTTTCACCAAGAAGCTCACGGGCAGCTTTCTCGAGAAACTCCTGGGCAGCAGTTCGAACAGATTGCTGCTCAGGGGACTGATACTTCCTCTTCTTATGAACAACTCTTTCCAAATACTTAATCCTAGTCCCCTCGCCTTTACTGATCTCTCTCATGTGTTTCCTCTGCTCTGCAAGACAGGCTTGTTTTAAAACAAAACAAATGTGATGTAACTTACATACATTTGGAAGTAGTTAAGCAGCTACCCGGTGTAAGATCAGGCAAAGAATGCTCGATAAAGCGAGTTGCAGCTTGCGGATTTATGGTAGCTGATGGTCGCAATGGCGCTAACAGGACAAATAGAGAATAGTCAATGTCATTGAAATGTCACATGGAAACCAAGCAAGGTTTCTAAATACCATATCTTTTACACTAACTATTATATGCTGAACAATCAGAAATCATTTCAAGCTCTACTCTAGCACCAGTTCTTCAAAATCAAGATGATCAATGAACTCTTTTTATTGGTCAGAAACAATAGTATTAAATTGGGGGACACTGTACTTCATATTTTTCATAGCCTGTCTGAAGAGCTAATTACAACTCAGGTCACAGGACTAATGAAAATTGTTTATGAAAGTCACTTTACTTTATTTTGTAAATGAAAGTTACTCATTAACTCGATTTTGCCCATTGTAACTGAAAAGTCACTTTACTTTGTTTTGCAACTAAAAAGTCACTCTACTTTTGCACATTATAACCGAAAAGTCATTTTGTACTTTCAGCTCTTTACCTATCCAAAAAAAAAAGTCATTTTGTACTTTCAGAGGACTTCCCCTTGCTGATGTGACACTTTTCTTTTCAACCTAACCATTTAAAAAATTAAAAGCATCCATTAAAACCATCTAACAACCCACTTCATGACCCGATCCTCTAGACCTTTCTCTTTTTCCTTTTAAGGAAAACATAACAAAAGCCACACTCAACTAAAACAAAGAGGTGCAAACATATGCATTTGAAACACCTCCCCCTTGTGTTGCTTTATCGAATCATTTGGTTCGTAGATTTATAGAATTGTTTAGCTACTTGCCCAAATATGTAATTTATAGAGCCTCTAGTTGGAATGGAATGAGTGCAGCTGAATCCAAATAGAGGCATAGTTGATTGGTACATATTGATATGCATGTATATATTCGAAAATAGCCGGAGCCGTCACAAGAACAAAACAGAAAAGATGACAGAACCAAGCAGCAGCATGGTCTAGTCTAATTGCCTGCACCATTTTGTTTTAATCTAATGTGGTTTCTTTTAGTTTTTCTTACAAGTAAAAAGAGAAAGATCTAGAGGGTTGGATCATGGAATAGGTTGGTAAATAGTTTTAATAGATGATTTTTTCTTAGATGGTTGGATTGAAAAGAAAAATGCCAAATCAACAAAGCGCAACTAGAAATGTCCCATGGAAGCATAAAGTGACTTTTCAGTTACAATGAGCAAAATACCGTGACTTTTTAGTTACAATGGGCAAAATAGAGTGACTTTCAATTACAAAACAAAGTAAACTGACTTTTCAATGAGCAAAATATAGTAACTTTTCAGTTAACAAAGTAAAGTGACTATCTTAAATAATTTTCATTAGTAATCAACTCCCTTTCTGACACCACTTCCTAATTCTATTCCATAACCACCCAATTTTATGGAAAGATTCAAATTTACCTTTATTCAAGTCCATGCATTGCTGCAGTTTCTCTTGGTACAAGCTCAAACGTTCCTATATTAATTAAAAGAACAAAGAAAGAATAGAGGAATGTCCGGCATTAAATTTGGACTTTCACCAAATCAACCAATTAATCAGATTCTCTAACAAAGTAGGGACTTAAAAAATAGGAAAAAGGACTACCTTTCATAAAAAATTCACAAACAACCAAAATTAGTAGAAAATGTTAACCAGGATATCAGTTCAGAACACAAAAAAGAGAAAATAAAGCAATACTTAACTATTCAAAAGCCTAAAAATGGTTTAAGAACAAAGAAGAAAAAGCAAAAATAACCATTACTTATACTTCCAAGTCTCAAGCATAAGAACTAACTTAACTAGCCACCCACACAAAAAAATAACCGGCAGATGTATTATATCTGTATAATTAGTGTATAATTTATGTATAATGGCAAGCGACTGTAAACATATTTGGGCAAGCGGCTAAATGTTTAACTTCCCCCAAAAAAAAGGGATCTTTACACAAATAGCCGGTCATATTAATTGTTTACTTTTTCTGCCCATAGCCATATACATAGATTATACATTGATTATACACAATTATGCACATGTAATACATAAATTATGCATATATTATACATTCACCGGCTATTTTTAGTTTAAGTGATAGGGTGGCCGTCTATTTGGGATAATTCTTTAAAAAAAATGGCCCTAAAACAAGAATCTTAGAAAAGGATACAGACTACCATAGAATAGCAATAAGGCAAAATATCAAAGGAAGAAGAACACATACAAACTCTAATTTGACACGGTGATCATCTGGGTTTAGCCCTTTACATCTAAGCCTCACTGTAACAAATTCCAAAACAAACAAAAAAAAACCAAGTCAATAATTTCACATATAAAAAACTACCCAAAATTCAGAATTAGTAAGTAAATATTAGTACATGCAAAGAGAGTTGTAGTGACTTTAGCTAACAAAAACAAAGATTGAGCCTTTTGGAGATGACCCATTTCGATTAAAACATCAGCATCAAAAAGAGAAAATAATTCCCCTAAATTACTACTTAATTTCTCCATATTTTTTGAGGTTCTCTTTACTGCTTCCACAACTGAATCTGGGATTTTGTTACTATTACTACTACTACTACCAATCTCTTTCACCACTACTCGTTCCATCTCTCTTTGAACTTTTTGCTGAAAATTGTACGGGGGGAAGCACAAAGAGAGGTTTTGGGGGAACTCAAGTGGTACTGTGACTTTTCTGTCTGAGAAATCTAAGGTCTAACAGAAGCCTCAGCCCAAATCAAAACAGGGAAAAAGTAGATAGGCCGTTTCGGGAGTTTTAAGTAATAAATGGGCCAATGATCCCTAAACTTTCGAGGCAATTTTGCACAAATAGTCATTTTTTGGACCCCTATTTAAAGAATAATCGAAATTTACAAAGTTAATAAAATTTGGCCGTCTCAAATTGAACTTCTCAAGAAACTGCAGTTGAGACTCGCACGTCTATAATATTGAATTTCAAGCATGAAGTTGGAGACCCGGTCTCTCTTGGAATCCTAAATATACCAATAAATAATTAATTACACTAATCCATATATGTTTCTCTCCTATCAATCGGTACTAGTTGAAGCAATGAAAAAATCTCCTATTTGTTTGATGAGAAATGCGAAAGAAAAAAAGAGATCTCCCGTTGGGAATGAAATTATGCAAGCTTAACTTCAGACCCAAATTGTCTGAAGTTCAAAATTGAGCAAACTTAAGACATTATTGTTTGAGCAGTTCGAACTTAAGACATTTTGTATCTGAAGTTAGACTAGGCAATCTTAATTCAGACCCATAATCTAAAATTTAAAAAAAATCGATCCAAAGTCTGAAGTTGCAAACCATCCAACCCTAGCTTTCATTGAATTAGCATTCAACTACTTTCTAACATCATATTTTTTATTTTTTAGAAGTAAAACTCATTACAATTTTTCTCACACTACTGAGATGCTCATATATTTTTATGTTATAGTTTGTTCAACTTTGACACTTGGAAAATTCATAAATACTTTCTTGAACTTGAGCCAAATTATCAGTTACACACTTAATCTTACCGAAGGTTCTACTACCCCTTGAACTATTTTGGAGTGGAATAAGTAGTCCCCTCAATAATTATGTGGCGTAGAAAACGTGCACACTCTCTTGAAAGCATGTAATAATACTGAATATGCACAATGTAATTTTTTTTAGTTTGTTTTCAATTAATTATTATTGTTACAGCTTGATCTATTTTTTTCATTCCTTTATTTGAAAATATCCAGTTAACAACTCCTCCCAATTAACTTGGAGAGACAATAGGTACAGGAGCAAGGTTTGGGATAGCAGTGGAGAGTGGAAGAAGGATTGTCAGCTCTTTTAGGTTTATCAGACTTATTTTTTGTGGATGACTTTGAATTTGGCTCATATATTGGAGTGGGTTGAATTGTTTCGTCATGGTAACATAACTGGAGTAGAGAACTATAGAGAAAATTAGGGTTTGGGGGGAAGAAGGTGATTGGAAGGAGAAGAGAGATGATCTGAATTTATAGAAAAAATGGACAATGAGTCCTGATATAGCATAAAGTTTTGAACGAAATATGACTCCTTAAAGAGGGGGGTTCTCCATTTAAATTTGAAAATACAGATTTTTTTTATATTTGACTCCATCTTTTATTTGGAATTTGAGAATTTTAAATGATTTTATCTAATTTTTATGATTTGGGGATTTGGAAAATTTGTGCCAAGATTTTAGGTTAAAATTTTCAACAGTTTAACACACAATTTGAGACGGAGGCACATAACTGATACTATAAGGACCAACGCCAGATGTTGTTTTCTTTGACTTTCAGGAGAGGGACCTGAGGCAATAAGGGTAATATCATCATACATGAGTAATTGTTAAATTCCTAATTCTGGCATGCATTTGTAGACTAATCCAAACGCTTGCTAATTTTTTAATAAAGATGTAACTTACTAGCCAATCGTTGGGTTCAAAATCAGTGAGGAAGTTCTATTAGTCCTAACTATAGTGTTTATTTCAAAATGATCTCTACTTAGTGTCTAATGGCAAATTGATCTTCAGTTTTCTAAAAAAAAACTATTAAGATATTTTCCTTTTTATATCGTTCCTGAGAAAATGATATTTAATGTCTATATGCTTGGTTCTCCTATGCTGACGAGGATTTTTAGCAATATTAATGGCACTAGTGTTATAGTAAAAAAGAGGTACATTATCAATAAAGATACCATAATCCCTTAATTTTGCTTGATGCACACCAATTGTGCACAACATGGGCCTGCAATAATATCTTATGCTTCAGCAGTGGAAAGTTCAACTAAGTTATGCTTCTTATCCGCCCAAGAAATTAGGTAAGAACCAAGAAAATGAGATGTTTCCGAAGTGATGTATCCCTGGGACACCTTAGACATAAATCATTTGTCATCTTCAGATATTTAAATATTCTTTTTACAACTCTCATATGAAACTCCTCTGGATCTGCTTGAAACCTTACACAAAATCTTATACCGAAAATAATGTCAGGTCTGCTAGCAGTTAAGTACAAGAGCGATCCTATTATTTCCCTATATAATTTTTGCTACACACTCATTTCATCTACATCAAAGTTCAGTTTTGTAGCAGAATATGTTTATCATTTGACTTTAGGTTGTATCTATTTAGTAGTTCCTTAATGTATTTACGTTTCCATGCTCATCTCAAACTCACTCCCCATAAGTGTAGTAAACTCCTCACTCAGTGCATCACTAGTTAAGCCAAAATTAATGTCATCTACGAAAACTTACACAATAAGAAGATTTTTACATTTACTTTTCAAGAACAATATGTTATCCATTTTTTCTCTCTAGAAACTATTGTTTATTGTTTAGAAGAACTTTGACAGACTTTCATACCAAGATCTGAGAGATTGCTTCACTACATAGCCTTGACTAGCATATTATATAATCTGGAAAATCCTCTACTTCAAAACCAGGTTGTTATTTAACAAACACGTCTTTAAGTTATACATTCTAGAAAGCACTTTTGACATCCTTTTGATACAAAGTACAACAACAACGACAACAAGAACAACAACATACCCAGTATTATCCACACCGTGAGGTTTGGGGAGGGTAGTGTGTACGTAGATCTTGCCGCTACTCTGTGAGGATAGAAAGACTTAAATAAAGAGTATGTTATATTTTAGATTTAACCAATTTGCNAAAATATATGGATAGAACTTATAACAGGGTCTCGAAAAATAAGTAATTTTTGCTGGGCCTTTATCCTTTTTTTAGGTTCATTAGGCTTCTTATTAGTTGGAACTTCCAGTTATCTTGGTAGAAATTTGATATATTTTTTTCCGCCTCAGCAAATCATATTTTTCCCACGTACAAATATCGTGAGGGAAATATGAAAAGAACCCTATTTAGGGAGTGAAATAGAGAACCTGAGATCCGATGCGAACAATCAATCGAAGGAGCGGAGCACCGCTTGGGGCAGAAGAATTTCTCGGTTTTCGATCATGAAATAGACCTAATTGTAAATCTGAAGACATCAAATCTCTCTTGTTCGAAAGAATTGAAACACATTGAAATGGTACCAGCCGTACTTAATAATGGAAGGATTTGGAAAAAATATGTAAAATTGTCCCTCCTAAAAAGATTATTCCAGCCGGGTCTCGATTCAGACAGGTGAAGGGCCCAAAATTCTAAATAGGGGGTTACAAATTCTCCATCTCATTGGGGGCGAAAAACGAATCGACATCTCGATGTGATACAACCCTTTCGATTTTAGTTGGGAAAGAANCCCAAACTTATTTTCTTTTTTTGGAAAGGAAGGAATGCAGGGAAGAAGTCTTTCCTTTCCACTGGTTCTTGAAAGCTATCAATCACCGCTTCTCCCTCTCGCATCGGTTCTGCATCAGATGATGATCCCATGCGAAAACTTTCTCTTTTATTGGCGCCCGATAGGTAGACTGTTTTCAATAGACCTTTTGCTCAAAAAAGCATAAGCACCACATTAATGAAAATATCGACAATAAGGGACAGTAGCAAAAAGCTATATTAAAGCAGAGTAAAAACAACAAGATAGTAAGGTGATCAACAATGAAATAAAACAACAGTTAGTCATAAAACCCTACTACCAACTGAAAGCAAGACTGTGTGCCAATACTATTGTTATGAACACTATAAAATTTCTACCTTACAACCCTAATCATCAACCTTCATACCTTCTTATCAAGGGTCATGTCCTCAGTCAGTTGAAGTTGCGCCATGTCTTGCCTAATCACCTCCTCGCACCTCTTCTTTGGCCTATCTCTGCCTCTCCGTAGGCCCTCCAATGTCAACCTCTCACACTTCCTTGCCGGGGCGTATGTGTTCTGATGCGAGGTTAGAATTCATGGTTTAATATGTTATATGCCTTACATTTTATGTGCGTTAACGATAAAAATACACTTTTTATGTACATAATAGAGTCTATTTCATGTGTAGGTGAATTAGAGACGGAAACCGAGCTAAATGGATGCAAATACATCAAAAATATGCTCAAGAGGCGAGGAGGAGTGCACCGGGCTATAGTCGGGCGCCAGAGCCCAAACGCTTGACCCTGCCTGGCGTTAGCCAGGCGTTAAGGCTGAAACGCCTGACTCTGCCTGGCGTTATCCAGGCGTTGGAGCTGAAACTCCAGCCTTAGCCTGGCGTTAGCCAGGCGCCAGGGCCCAAACGCCAGGCCCCTGTTCCGGTCAATTTCGAGTTTTGACGAGTTTAAATGTTTCCCGGTTGAAATAGAAGTCTCCTACACGTTTAGGGTTTGTCCTAAACATATAAATAGACCCCCAAAACACAATTTGGAAGAGATTCAGAAGGCATACGAAGGATTCGAAGAGAGAAAACCATTGAAGCGACAAGACATCAATTTGTACAGATTTTCTTCATTACTTTGTAGTTTCATTATGCAAGTTATT
>ML352516.1:0-27607 GCA_005239505.1 Nicotiana paniculata | reverse complement strand
TAAAGAACACAGAACCAAAACAGGAAGAACAAACCTACACACATGGGTGATGGGGATTGGGGAAACATAGAGCACATGTAGTGCACACATAGTTATAGGATCATGAAAATTCTTATAGGGGTTTAGGGAATCAAAATATCATGAATCTTAGAACCAACACAGGATCAGACAACTTAGGATAGCTAACTGCTTTGCACAAAAAGGTTCATGATAGAAATCAAGGAAAACATATGTAAGGCCGAGTCACATTGAGGTATACTACAAAGGGGGTTCATAAGCAGGTTGATCCTAAGGGGTTGGACATATTCAGAAGCATGCTGATAAAGCAGTAAAGTAAACATATTAGTTGCAGGTTGAACAACAAAACCACATATAGAAACATGATAAACTGAAGTAGTAAAAGAAGCATATTAGTTTGGGACTTGAATTGAAATCAGAACATACCAATAAAGAAGAAAGTAAACACAAAAGTGAAGGGATAGGAGAGCACAATAGTTAACCTTGGCTTGCAGCCGGCTAACTCAGGATAATAGTAAGTAACACAAAAAGAAAGCAGAAAGTTTTGTGTGTGAGACAGAGAAAGAGCTTTTTGAACCAATGTGCTCGTGTGTGTTGAGTGAATTGTGTGTGTGAGATGTAATAATAGGAGTGCATATATAGTAGTTTAGGATTAAAATAGAAATAAGGTAAGAGAAACATAAATCAATCAATCAGGAAATCATAGGATTTAACCACGTGAAGGAGTTCATAATAGACTCCTTCAATTAAGGGCAATTAGCCAAACGGTAATACAGGGGTTAATTAAGGAAAGAAGTTCAAACCAAATAAGGAGTTCAGAACAGAATAATCAGAGGTCTAATTAAGGAAAGAATCATGTAAAGGGATCAGTAAGGATCCACAAATATACGAGCAATCAAATAAAGCAGGGATGACTAATTAAGATAGTAAACAAGGAAACAAGCAAGACTTAGGCATACAAATATCTAACAAAGCAAATCAATCAGCCCAAGTTTCAAAGTGATACTAATTTCTGGAAGAGAATATCAATACCCCTAAATAGAAGATAGGCTAAGTAAAACTTCACAAAATATAGAAATTAGCTGAAAAACAGATGCGAACCCTAATAGAGATTAATTAGGGCAAAAATCACAGAGTAATGGACTCGACAAAAGAAAAGCATCTAAGTCCAAGAAATAGAGCAAAGTAACACAGAAAGTACCCAGAATCGAAGCAAAATTAGAAAAAGCCAGAGTATCGCACAAAATCAAATAGGTTTAAGTGCACAAATCAGTCATAAAGATGAGGGAGAATTGATTTAAGCACTTAGAAGTCAGAAAGACATTTGAAAAACAGCTCGTAATGAACCCTGGTTTTAGGAAAAATCAGAATAATCACTTAAAACCAGAAGTTTTTCCAAAGAAATCATATAATAATGCTTGATTCATCTCAGATCTATACAGATCTGGAGAGGATCGAAAATAATATACTAGGGTTTTTTTTAGAAAACATGCAAGAGATGAGGATATAGGTTTAGAAACCATAGAGTTGTAATGAAACAAGGCGAGATTCTTACTTACAAACAAAAAGTGGCCTGAGACAGGCCAGCGAACATAGACTCAAACCAGAACCGGTCGGAATCATTTGGAACCCTTTCAAGGATTCATAAAATCGAAGAGTCACGGAGCGTAGAAGGCCAGGACTGGCCGGAGGATGCATGGAAACATCACAAGGTAGAGTTTATGTCGGTGACGCGCTTGAGAGCTAGGATTTGGTTGAGAGGATTTGAGAGAGAAGGGGAAGGGGTGACGGTGGGTGAGGTAAATAAATGAAAAGGGTTTGGGGGTCGTTTAGTTTAACTAAGGTAAGGGAGATCTGGACCGTTGATCTGAGTGATCAACGGTCAGGATTGAAATGGGGTATTGGGTTGGGCATATCAGATTGGGCTCAAGGTTTTTGGGATGGTATTACTAAGGGGTTTTGGGCTAATATAATTGGGTTTGGGTTTGGTTTAATTCAGGTTGGAATTAAAATGAAAGTGTCTATTTGTTAAATACCCAATTTAAATTAATTAAAATAATTTGTAAAGTAGCTAATAATTATAAAAAATGAATTCCATGCATAGAAAATAATTTAAAATAATTATTTAATATTTAAAAATACAAATGACTAATTTCGGTAAAAAAATAGTATAAAATTATATACTTGGGCTATAATTGCAAAGTTATTGCAATTATAGACAAAATAATTCATTTTGGCTAATTATGAAAGAATTTGGTTTAAATAGGGCCATAAACAATAAATTAAATCAAGAAATGCTTTTGAAATTATTTGTGATGCGATTTTGTAATTATTTATTGGAAGTAAAATGCTAGATAAATTAGACAAAATATAGGAAAATTATGAAAAAATACCAATCGTTGTTAATGAATGATTTTGAAGGTATATATGCAATTTTAAAAATATTGTGGGAAAAATTGGGTATCAACACTTAACAGAATTTCTTTTGAGCTCAAAAGTCTATGTTTGATTGGTATTGAAACCTGTTTGGTTGGCTGGATTTCCCTGTTAGTTTGCAAAGTCATGAACATGTGGATTTTGGGTTGATTAATGCAAATAGACGATACTTTAGTGCTATCTCGAATATCTGTTAGTTCTGGCCCTAAAAATCTGAATCATTGTTCTATGTGTTCAATTCTCTCCATGACTATGCTTATTTGCTAAACTGTATATGTACATACTTATAAACTCTAATCAAGGTTGTAAGAATCTTACTCTTTAAATGGCATTCAAGGAAGTGAATCTGAACCTCCAATGGTCAGGTTCACTCCAAAATAATACACAAATCTGTGTTTTGGTTGTTTGAAAATCACTAACAAGGACGCGGGTGCTTGATTTAGTCGTTAAAGTCATAAGCAAATCCAAGCTGGTTCAAGTTGAAGCAGCAATAGGTTGGGGCTGTTATTTTTATTTAAATACTGTTTTCATGTCTTTTTTTTTTTTAAGAAAAAATTTGTATCTTTGTAGTTGAACAATGATGTAAAAGATATACCTATTTCTATAGACTCACTTTGCCTTTTTTTATATGTTAAGAGTTATTGTAAAGAACTAGAGTATTATTATTTTGTTTAAGCATTTCGTTAAATTGAATGCAGAAAAATGGGTCAGACTGATAAGATGGCCCATTAGGCCCGAACAAGCCTGAACCTGGGCCCTTGGGCCTGGGGATATAAAACCCAAACCTCTAGAATTATACCTTAGTTTTAAATTAGCTTAATCTGGTTTAATAGAAAAATCTAGTTCGTATGTTTACTTAAGTACCATTAATTTTCCATGTAATCCCAATTGTTGAACTAAATTTACTGTTCAAGACTTGTTTTTCCATTAAGTTTAGAAAGGACTTGTTTATGTATCATGACCTTGTAGTAGCAGACCTAAAATTTATAGTATGAGTTTAGTATTTCTTCTTCTCTGCCTTAGCTTGATGTTTGTTCAGTTTAAATATGTAATAACATTCATGTTTCTGGCAAAAGTTTCTTTTGTTTTGGGACTTATTAAGTAGGGCAAAGTCTTGGGGTGGTGGGTCTCAAACATAAGACCCCAAAGACATTTAAAAGTTGTTCTTATTGGGCTTGTCATTCGTGGCCCAGACCCATGAGTTTCCTATGTAACACTAAGTGTATGAATCGTAAACTAGACAGCATGTATCTCTCTCTCTTTCTAAAATTAATAAAACTACCTGACCCGATGTATTATAATTCGAAAAACTGTTAAATTGAATCATGCTTTCATCTTTTACAATGAGACTCCTTTGTGTGATATTTTAGTTAGATTGTTCCTAAAATAGGGCTGGCCCAAATACTAATCACTAAACTGGGCTAGATCCAGTCATGGCCCAAAGTCTCATCCTTAGACTAGCTAAATTAGTCTTAGAAGATTTTGAACACCCAATACTTTGTAGTTCAAAAATACCTCTTAGAGTAATACCACAAATAATTTAGGAAAAACAAAAACTTACAAAAGAATAATAATTTGCTTCAGATAAGCAACTAAATCATCATGACCATAGTCATGATTACGTAATCTACATTCAGGTTTGCATTTTATGCTACCCGAATACAACTTCAAACATAATAAAATCAACACGTTGTAAATTGCAGGTGCATTTCATGTGGCGTGTTTGCAATGTGTCCAAAAACGACAAGTGCACGCCATCGTGACTTGTTTCAGAACAATCCATAAATATTAAAAGAGGCTAAAAAGTAAAAAGGCTAAAACGCACAACAGGTTTAAAATATGTAAATAATTAGATAATTAAGCCAAATATCAGTAGTTAAGCGACCATGCTAGAACCACGGAATTCGGAAGTGTCTAACACCTTCTCCCAGATTAACAGAATTCCTTACCCGGATTTCTGGTTCGCGGACATTTTTAAACAGAGTCAAAAAATTTCTCAATTTGGGATTTTAAAACAAATAAATGGTGTCCCGGGACACCGTAAATAATCTGGGTGGCAACTCTGAAAAATTAATAAATAAATCCATCGATAATGTCACGTAAATTGGAAAAACTCCCTAATCACCCTTATGGGAAAAAAAGGAGGTGTGACATACATGAATCCAATAAAGTTTGCTGCGGCGTGCACTCGATCCCATAAATGTCACTCGCAAACAGGCCCTCGGCCTCACTCAGTCATCAATCTCTCCAGTCTCTTGGGCTCACAAACTCATGCTAAGCAATCTAAATCAATGATACAAGATGTGACTATATATTGTAACGGAGACTAAGATATGATATGCAATGATGAATGCGACTGAGTACATGACAACAGTTAAGCAAATAACTCAACAGCAAGATCGATCACTGTGGGTCCCAATAGTATCAGCTTATAGCCTAGACATATTTTCTAGCATAAATCACAGCTCAAGTGCTCTATCACATAGAGTAGAGTAATAATGTTCAGATAAGATAGCTACATAGTTTCATGGAATCGACTAGATCACAATTACTACAGTGCATGCCCACACTTCCGTCACCTAGTATGCGCGTCAGCTCAACACCAATCACATAACACAAAAATCGGGATTTCATACCCTCATAACCAAGTTTAGAAGTATTACTTACCTCAAACCGTGCAAATCTCTACTCCAACACGCCCTTGCCTTGCGAAACTGCCTCTGAATTCCTCGAATCTAGCCACAAACAATTCGATACAATCAACACGAGCTAAAGGAATCAATTCCATAAGAAAATACTAAGTTCTTAATCCAAAGTCAAAAAGTCAATCAAAAGTCGACCCTCAGGCCCACATCTTAGAATCCAATATAAATCATAAAACCCGGAAGCCCATTCAACCACGAGCCCAACCATAACAAATTTACCGAATTTCGATACCAAAACACCACTCAAATCCCCAAATTAAACTCTCCAAATCCCCAGCCTCAAACTCCCAAATTCCACCTCAAAAACACATAAACTAGGTGGGAAATTCAATGGGAAGACAAAAATTTTGACTAAAAATGATCACATGACTTACCTCGAGAAAGCCCTAGAAAATCCTCTAAAAATAGCCTTAGAACGAGTTTGCAAAGTCCAAAATGAGAAAAATCACGAAACCCTCGAATTTGACATTCTGCCCAATGCTTTCGCTTCTGCGGATCATTTAAGCGCACCTACGGTTCCGCTTTTGCGGACATTCTTCCGCTTCTATGGATCTGCCTCACCAGGCCCACTTTCGCTTCTGCGATACTTCCTCCGCATCTGCGAACCTGCAGGTGCGGAAATTCCCTTCGCACTTGCGCAACTCCCCAGTTGGCCAATCTTTGCTTCTGCACCTAATGTGCCGCATCTGTGACCACGCAGGTGCGGAAAATAACCTTGCATCTACGAACACTTTCCACTTCCTTCCTGGCTGCTCCTGCGATTCTCTGATCGCTTCTGCAAGCTCGCACCTGCGCACAAAACTCCGCAGGTGCGATCACACCAGACCTGGTGCACGTCAGTAGCCTTTCAAATTTCAAACTTTATCTGTTAACCATCCGAACTCCACCCAAGTCTCCCGGTACCTCAACCAAACATACCAACAAGTCCTAAAACATGATACAAACTTAGTTGAGCCCTCAAATCAGATCAAACATTACCATAAACACGAATCACACCCCAATTCAAGCCTAATGAAGACTAAGGAATTCCAACTTTTACAATGGATGCCAAAACCTATCAAATCAAGTCCGATTGACCTCAAATTTTGTACACAAGTCATAAATGACATAAGGAAGCTACTCTAACTACCGGAACCAAAATCTAAACCTGGTAACCACAAAGTCAACTCTAGATCAAACTTTTAAACTTCCAAAGCTTCTAATTTTTTAACTTTCTCCATTTCAAGCCTAATTCAACTACGGACCTCCAAATCACTATCCGGACACACTCCTAAGTCCAAATCATCCAACGGAGCTATTAGAACCATCAAAACTCTATTCCAAAGTTGTTTACACATAAGTCAACAATCGATCAACCTTTTCAACTTAAGCTTCCAACCTCGAGACTAATTGTCTGTAACACCCCAGACTTTAGACAGAGTCCCACATCGGCAAAACACAAGAGTGATGTTGGGTATATAAGTTAACAAGACTTAGACCCTAGTGATGTGTTTTAAACCCGTGAGGGCCTAGGCCCAAAGTGGACAATATCACTAGCGGGCTAGGCTGTTACATTGTCTCAGCTCATCCCGAAACCTCCTGGAACTGAACCAACTATCCCAGCAAGTCACATAAAAACTATTAAGCATCAAAAGAGCAATAAATGGGGAAGCGAGACTACAACACTCAAAACAACCGTCCGCGTCGTTACCATCAATGAATGACAAGCTTTTCAAATGAAAAGACATTTTTTAGAGCATCAAAATCAACAATTAGGCAGTACTATTACGTGCATAAAAATATAATTAAATAATATGTTTTACACCAAGTAGCTAATTATCATTAACCATTTATTGACGTAACAAAAAAAATGTTATAAATATATATTATATAATGGATGTTCATTTAGTTTTTCGTTGTAAATAAGCTTCCTGAAGAAGCTTATCCATATGGGATACTGCCGTAAATATGTTTATCTATTTAGTACTCTATTGGAAATAAGCCTCCTGAAGAAGCTTATCATGTTGGTACTCCGTTATAGATAAACATTACCTCCGGAAGAAGATTATCTACATCTGGTACAGTAGCAGCTTACAAGCAACTTACAAGCAGCTTACACAGCAGCTTGCAGTAGCAGCTTACACAGCAGCTTCCTTTCTTCTATAAATAGAGGAGATTTCAGTTCATTATGTACATCAGTTTGAAAGTTCAATAATATATATGTTTCTCTATATACTTGTCTTTAGTTTATTTACTTTACAGTCGTTATTTTATAACACGTTATCAACACGAGACTCTTCCATCTCGAACAAATACTTCGAAAGTATAAAAGGTATAAACTTTATTTTTCTAAATAATGTCAAATCTTTCTAAACTTGAATTTGTAGCCCTAGATATATCGGGCAAAAGCTACATGTCTTGGGTGCTTGATGCTGAAATTCATCTTGATGCGATGGGTCTGGCAGACACCATCAAGGACAAAAATCAAGCATCAAACCAAGACCGTGCCAAAGCCATGATATTCCTACGCCATCACCTTGATGAAGGCTTGAAAATGGAATATCTCACTGTTAAAGATCCAGTCATACTGTGAAATAATTTGAAAGATAGATATGACCACCTGAGAATGGTCGTTCTTCCATAGGCACGTTATGACTGGATTCATTTAAGGCTTCAAAATTTTAAATCTATCAGTGAGTATAATTCTGCTATGTTCAGGATTATTTCCCAATTGAAATGATGTGGTGATAATATTACTGATCATGATATGTTGGAGAAAACTTTCACCACTTTTCATGCCTCGAATATGCTCCTGCAGCAGCAATATCAAGAGATGGGATTCAAAAAGTATTCTGAACTTATCTCACATCTTCTTATAGCCGAGCAACATAATGGGCTATTAATGAAAAATCATGAAAGTCGACCAACTGGTTCTTGTCCATTCCCTGAAGTGAATGACACGAACTTCCACCAAGCTAATCATGGAAGAGGTCGTGGCCCCAGTCGTGGTCATGGCCGTGATCGGGGAAGAAAATCTAATCATGGTAATAATAATGCACCAAAGAACCCTCCTAACCACCATCAGTGGAAAAGGAAGTAACAAAAGCATGAAGCGGTGCAAGCAACAAATACAGAAAATGCATGCTATAGATGTGGGGGAAAAGGGCACTGGTCACGTACCTGTCGTACGCCAAAGCACCTAGTTGAGCTTTATCAAGCCTCCCTGAAGAAGACAGACAAACATGCTGAAGCAAATTTTATTTCTGAAGATAATTTAGACTTCATGCATTTGGATGTAGCTGATCACTTTGCACTCCTAGAAGGAGAAACAAATCATGTAATCGTTGATGAATCTGTAGAAATGTAAATATTTTAATTTTAATTGTTTGTAGTATATAGTATGGCTATGTAAAAGAAGTTACGTTTTGATAATAGCGTTTATTATAATATATTTTGTTTATGTTGTTTTGAAGAATATGGATAATCCTCAAATTATGTTTGGATCAAAGACCAATCATGAAGATATTTGTGTAATTGATAGTGGAACAACTCATGCCATATTCAAAGATCAGAAATACTTTTCTTATTTGCATAAGGAAAATGTTGTTTCTACAATTTCTGGTAATATAAGTTTGATTGAAGGCTCCGGAAGAGCAATTGTATTTCTGTCTAAGGGAACAAAACTTATTATAAACAATGCATTATTATCCTCCAAGCCCTGAAGAAACTTGTTGAGTTTTATAGATATCCGCCGAAATGGGTATCATGTTGAGACAATAGATGAAATGAACGAGGAATATCTTTGTATTACAAAGAATATTTCTGGCCAGAAATGCATTGTAGAAAAGTTACCAACTTTATCTTCTGGCTTATACTATTCAAAGATCAGTGCAGTTGAAGCACACTCTATCGTAAACCAGAAGTTTACTGATTCAAATACTTTTGAGCTTTGGCATGGCCGTTTGGGCCATCCTGGATCAATAATGATGAGACGAATTATTGAAAATTCAAGTGGACATCCACTAAAGAACCTGAAGATTCTTACAAATGATGAATTTTCTTGTGATGCTTGTTATCAAGGTAAAATGATAACTAGACCATCACCAATGAAGGTTAGCATGGAATCCCCTGCCTTTTTAGAGCGTATACATGGGGATATATGTGGACCTATTCACCCACCAAGTGGGTTGTTTAGATATTTTATGGTCCTAATAGATGCATCTTCAAGATGGTCTCATGTGCGCCTACTATCATCTTGCAACCTGGCGTTTACAAAGCTATTAGCCCAAATAATTCGATTAAGGGCACAATTTTCAGATTATCCTATAAAAGCTATTTGCCTTGATAATGCTGGAGAATTCTCATCTCAAGCTTTTGATGATTATTGTCTATCAATTGGGATAAAAGTTGAACATCNAATCCCCTGCCTTTTTAGAGCGTATACATGGGGATATATGTGGACCTATTCACCCACCAAGTGGGTTGTTTAGATATTTTATGGTCCTAATAGATGCATCTTCAAGATGGTCTCATGTATGCCTACTATCATCTCGCAACCTGGCGTTTGCAAAGCTATTAGCCCAAATAATTCGATTAAGGGCACAATTCCCAGATTATCCTATAAAGGCTATTCGCCTTGATAATGCTGGAGAATTCTCATCTCAAGCTTTTGATGATTATTGTCTATCAATTGGGATAAAAGTTGAACACCCTGTAGCTTATGTCCATACTCAAAATGGCCTTGCAGAGTCATTTATTAAACGCCTACAATTGATAGCAAGACCACTACTTATGAAAACAAAATTGCCCACTATTGTTTGGGGACATGCTATTTTGCATGCAGCATCACTTATTCGTCTCAGACCGACACATTATAATAAATATTCTCCGTCACAATTAGTTTTTGGTCATGAACCAAATATTGCCCATCTACGAATTTTTGGATGCGCTGTATATGTGCCAGTAGCACCACCACAGCGTAGTAAGATGGGCCCACAGATAAGGTTAGGAATATATATTGGGTTTGAATCACCCTCTATTATTCGTTATCTTGAACCATTGACGGGATATTTATTTACTGCTCAATTTGCAGATTGTCGATTTAATGAAATAAATTTCCCACAATTACGGGGAGAGAAAAAGGAAATCAAAAGAGAAATTGTGTGGAAAGTTTCATCATTATCTCATTTTGATCCACGTACCCCTATATGTAATCAGGAGGTCCAGAAGATCATCCATTTACAGAATATAGCAAATCAAATGCCAGATGCATTTACTGATTTGAAAGGGATTACTAAATCACATATTCCTGCAGAGAATGTGCCTATCCGAATTGATGTCCCAGCAGGACCATCTACTAGCATGATAGCTAGTAAACCCAAAACACGCCTGAAGCGTGGTAGGCCTCTGGGTTCTAAGGATCGAAATCCTAGAAAAAGGAAATCGACAAATGATCAAAATAATACTATGAAGGGATCTCCTGAAGAGACCCAAGATCTGATTAGTTCTGAGATTCCTGAAGAAATCAATGAACCCGAGACTCAGGTGAGTGAGGAACTTTTAATAAGTTCTACTGGTGATGGGATTAATTTAAATCGATTTGAAATAGTGGTGGATAATATTTTTGCATATAATGTTGCACTAAACATTATGCAAGATAGTGAGGACCTTGAACCCCGATCTGTCAAAGAATGTCAATAAAGATCTGATTGGCCAAAATGGTAAGAGGCAATTCAATTGGAATTGAAGTCCCTTGCTAAAAGAGAGGTCTTTGGACCAGTAGTCCAAATACCTGCTGGTATAAAGTCAGTTGGTCATAAATGGGTTTTTGTGCGGAAAAGAAATGATAAAGATGAAGTTGAAAGATACAAGGCTCGCCTTGTCGCACAAGGATTCTCACAACGACCTGGAGTCGATTATGAAGAAACATATTCACCCGTTATGGATGCCATAACATTTCGATATCTCATCAGTTTAGCCTTACATGAAAGGCTTGAAATACATCTAATGGATGTGGTTACAACTTATCTGTACGGGTCACTTGATAATGAAATTTTCATGAAAATCCCTAAAGGATTTAAAATGGCCGAAGAAAATTTAAAATCTCGGGAAATGTATTCAATCAGATTACAAAGATCTTTGTACGGTTTAAAGCAATCTGGGCACATGTGGTATAATCGCCTTAGTGAATATTTGCTGAAAGAAGGTTACATAAATGATGTTATTTGTCTATGTATTTTTATAAAGAAAATGGCATCAGAATTTGTTACACTTGCTATTTATGTTGATGACAAAAATCTTGTTGGAACTCCAGAAGAGATCCAAAAGGCGATTGAATATCTTAAGAAAGAATTTGAGATGAAAGATCTTGGAAAGACAAAACTTTGTCTTGGTCTGCAAATTGAACATTTAGCAGACGGGATCTTTATCCATCAATCTGCCTATATAGAAAGGGTCTTAAAACACTTTTACATGGACAAAGCGCACCCATTGAGTACACCAATGGTTGTTCGATCACTTGAAATGAATAAGGATTTGTTCCGACCTCCAGAATAGAATGAGGAACTCCTTGGTCACGAAGTAAAATATCTCAGTGCAATTGGTGCATTAATGTATCTTGCTAATGCTACGAGGCCTGACATAGCATTTTCTGTTAATTTACTGGCAAGATAAAGTTCTTTCTCCTACACGGAGACATTGGAACGGGATTAAGCATATATTGCGATATTTAAAGAGAACTCTTGATATGGGATTATTTTATGCTAACAAAGATAGTGCAGATCTTGTTGGTTATGCAGATGCAGGTTATTTATCTGATCCCCATAAAGCTCGATATCAAACCGGGTACTTATTTACTTATGGAGGTACTGTCATATCATGGCGCTCCACAAAGCAATCTATTATTGCTACTTCTTCAAATCATGATGAGCTAATAGCTATTCATGAAGCAAGTAGGGAATGCGTATGGTTGAGATGAATAATTTATTTTATTCGAGAAAAATGTGGTTTGGAATGTGAGAAAAGACCCACAATTTTATACGAAGACAATGCTGCATGCATAGCCCAATTGAAAGGAGGATTTATAAAAGGTGATAGAACGAAGCACATTTCACCAAAATTATTCTACACACACGATCTTCAGAAAAATGGTGACATTGATGTGCAACAAATCCGTTCAAGTGACAATCCGACAGATTTATTCACTAAATCTTTGCCAACTTCAACTTTTGAGAAGATGGTATACAAGATTGGAATGCGGAGACTCAAATATTTGAAACAAGGTTTTCATCAGGGGGAGTAAAATACGCGATGCACTCTTTTTTCCTTACTAAGATTTTTTCCCACAGGGTTTTCCTTATAAGGTTTTAATGAGGCACCTAGCAATGCGTAATACTAAATATGTGTTCTCTTTTTCCTTCACTAAGACTTTTTTCCTACGGGGTTTTTCCTAGTAAGGTTTTAATGAGGCACATTATCTTTTAATGAACATCCAAGGGGGAGTGCTATAAATATATATTATATAATGTATATTCATTTAGTACTCCATTGTAAATAAACTTCCTGAAGAAGCTTATCCATATGGGACACTGCCGTAAATATGTTTATCTATTTAGTACTCTATTGGAAATAAGCCTCCTGAAGAAGCTTATCATTTTGGTACTCCGTTATGGATAAACATTACCCCGGAAGAAGATTATCTACATCTGGTACAGTAGCAGCTTACAAGCAGCTTACACAGCAGCTTGCAGTAGCAGCTTACACAGCAACTTCCTTTCTTCTATAAATAGAGGAGATTTCAGTTCATTATATACATCAGTTTGAAAGTTCAATAATATATCAGTTTCTCTATATACTTGTCTTTAATTCATTTACTTTACAATCGTTATTTTATAACAAAAACATCATTGTCTGAGAAAATTATTCAATAACTCAACAGTGGAAAGTGTGCTCTTCGCAACCTCAATTTTTATTTTTAGAATCATCGCAAAGTTTCTTACGTATATCTTCATTTTACTCAGTTATTAACTATTGAACAACGTTAAAGCGATGTATAACAAAGCAAACACACTCAAAGAAGTCATTCCACCTAATTTCCTTCCAAAGAATCATGCTCATACCATACGAAACAAAACCTCATATAGACTAAATTTTTTTAACATTAAAATATGCACTTGTGATTTTCAAATTTCTAAGTGAAATTTTACAACCCTTTTTTTTTATCTTTAATTTTTGATTTCACTATATGTTAATTTTTAGCTCTAATTCAGAAGTTACCAATATTTTAAGTTACACATTATTCATTAGCATCTAGTCTGTATAGAGTTTCGTGCAAATAGTATAGTAAAAATACAGTCCTAAGTATTAATAGTAGTAATTTTTGTTAACATTTAAATTGTCTTTTCAGTTCAATTTTGGTATTAAATACACTATACAAAATTTCATTTTACGAAAATTTAAACTTATAATCAATTCTTGTGAATAATTTAAAGTTACTAAAAATTGGATTTACAATTACAATCCATAAAAATAACTTAAATTTAAAGAAGTATCAATCACCAATGATATTATATGTATATATCAAAGACTAAAATATTGACAATACGCATATGAGTAAAAATAATAAGAGAAGAGAACTTATATAAAAGGTATCAAGCTAAAAAAAATTGTTACAACAGTGCAATTGCGTATGTTGTCACTCCTTCAGAGGAGATTATATTGTGTAATTAAAGAGAAAACAACGCTTGTGATTTGGCTAATTTTCTACACACCAAAGAATTATTCTTAATCAAAAGTGGTTATTTAAATCTTCTATAAAAGTAACTATTTATTACATAATTATTATTATTAATCTCTAAAATCTTCCTAAAGCAATTTAAGTGCATTAACATTAAGATATACTAAACGATACATACTAAAGATGATCGCATTATTCATAAAATCCAAGAACATTAAAAAAAAAAAAAAAAAAAAATATCCGTGTATCAAACCTATCAATAGCTGTGTAGTTGAGTAAACCAGAATTAGGGAAGTACCATCTTGACATAAAAAAATAAAAAAAAAAAAGCAAACTCACATCTTCATAAGGAAAAAAAAGATGATTTTCTCATATATTTTAACTTGTTTTCTTGGTGTCTTTTGCCAAATAATCTTCTCTTGCATGACTCTGCACGTAAAACTTACACATATAGAGAGTAAAAAATATATAAAAAATCAGAATAAACTAACCCAACCCAACCTTCAATTAGAAAGAAAAATACTGGAGATCCTGCTAACAAGTAATCTGCATTTAAAATATTTATATTCACATGCACAAAAAAAGATATAGAAAAAAAAAGAGCATAACAAAATGTTGCTGAAATTGAAAACAAAGAGTGTCCTTGGAGCGTAATTTCGTGGCATTTGCATCTATACTCGCTTTTTGGGTCACGTTTTAACTTGTGCTCGCTTTGCAAAAAAATTTGCAAGCGTACCCACTTTTTCGCGTAACTTCAGCATAAGGGGCTGAGTAAAGGCAATCACGCAAAACTTCAGCATTCTAGTAGACGGAACTGAAGTAGCAAGTGTGCTGAAGTTTTTGTTTGTAATTGCTGAACTTAAGCATAGTAGCTGAAGTTTTGTTCTCTATTTGCTGAAGTTTTTGTTTGTAATTTGCTGAAGTTTTTGCTTTTGTAACTGGCAAACTTCAGGTCTAGAGCTGAAGTTTTTATTTTTGTAACTGGCGAACTTCAGCTCTAGAGCTGAAGTTTTTGTTTGTAACTGGCGTTCGTCCTGTTGTATTCGTCCATCTTCAGCAGGGGTAAGACTTTCTGTATTCGTCTTCTCCACGAGTATGTATATTCTCTTGGCATAGAGTCTGCTTGCAGAATTGGATCTGCTATGACAATATTCATTATTTCATTCCTATCTGTGGTACAGTAAGCTGCTTCACCATCACTGAATGCTTGATCATCTATTTTTTGATCAATTTCTGCAAATAGCTCCTCTTGTTAAGTTGAGGAGGAGAAGGAGGAGGAGAAAGGGGGCTGAAGTTGTTTAAAAAATGAGTACAAATTAAAACTTTTTAAAAAAAATGGGTATAAATTAAATAGGGACGACCAAATATGACGCTCCGTGCAATTTTTACTTCAATTTCCTCCTAGAATTCAGCCCACCATTTGTCCATGATAACCAGATAAATAATCGGATTTCCCTTGAACTATGTGGTACTGATGACAAGAATTCTTAGTGTATAAATTATAAGAATCCTAGTGAAAAGTTTAACCTTGATCGAATAATATAAATCGTATCTAATATGACTCCTACTGGAAATAAACTATAAACTTTGTAGGGTTGCATATGTTCAATTAAAATCAAAAAAGAATTCTAACCTTGCATAATTACAATTATATCTTTAAATTATACAAATATTTAAGGGCATACAAGTCGATCACCATTTCAGGTATATTTTAGTCGTTCAACATTTACATAAAATATTCGTACTTTTATAATAACTATTTTCTATGTAAGTGCTTTGCGCGTATATCTTCAATCAATTATCTATGAACAAACAATAATTGATGCAAATCTCCTTGTAATAAAGTCCCAATAGTTAGGATAATTCGAAAACAAACAAAAAGCAAAACAACAAAGTGAAAATAAGAAGTGATTTTACCTGAGACCTTATAATTTTGGAACATTCAAAAGCACCCAAAGCGTGATAGTGATTTTAATTGTCACAGACTGCACAATTATCTCCAGTTCCAAAATATGCCAAGAAAAGATATTATTTACAAAATTGAATACTATAATCGAGCTTGATAATGATTCTTTTTATTTATATTCTTTTTGAGACCTGAAAAAGTATGGATACAAAGATAAAGAAGACAAACAACTTTCACTAAGTAGTTCATGAAATATTATAAATTGCAATNGGATCGGAAAAGGGCGGGGGGGGGGAAGGGGGAGAGTTTGGGGGGGGGCGGTCTCATAAAAAAAAAAAAAAAAAAAAAAAAAAAAAAAAAAAAAAGAGTAAATTGCTTTGTCGTTTTACTCTTATTATTTATTAGTCCTACAAACCTAACATTTTTTCAGCCCAAAGGAATACTTCTAAAATTAAAAGGGGTTAAATGTTCTCGAAGGATTTAAAAATTAAATTACAAACCTTCTTTATTAACTTTTTTTTTAAAAAACAAATCTATAGTTTAAATAAGAAAGCATTTAATATGCAAAATTTTGCTGATTTCACATTGCGAAATTAAATGACTATTCACTAATATTTGTAAAATAGCTAAATAAGTAATTTGTTCAATGTGAAATTTATTTTTGTAGTAGCGCCGTAGAATAAGAGCTTCTTCATAAATGTGTTTACCTATATAATTCGGGAAAAAAATTATGTAAGATAAAATTGTATAATTGAAATAGACAACCAAAAAAAAAAGTAAGGACTTCTAACACAATAAGAAACCTACACTAAAGGAATAGAAAGTGCTCGAAATAAGAGATTCTCCTACAGTAAAAAGAGTTGTAATAAGTTAAACTTATAAAAGGGAACTCCTAAAAATCGAAAAGAATTGCAACTCTTACGTTTGCCTCACGTGTAGTTAAACTTTAAATGACTAAAAAATTTCTAATCGTAGGTGATTTATAATTATATCCTCAAATTATATAAATATTTAAGGTTATGAAAGTCGTTCAATATTGTTTTGAGTATATTTTAGTCGTTCAATATTTAGTATAAATTATTCGTACTTTTATAATAATATTAAATAGATATAGATAGATATTTGATCTTTAGTTCGACCCAAAAAAAATTAATTCAATGGAGACGAAATATGCTCTCTTTTGGAGGCAAAATTATTTTGATTAAAATAGTTTATGGTCGCTTTGGCCTGCTGAAAAATACAGGCTCTTAATTGGATTATAAAATTATGTTGCTGAAAACGAAAACGAGGCATATAAGAACATAGTACAGTAAATCCAAATTGAAATAAATAGAAGATGCATCTAGTTTTCTTGGTAAAATTAAGTACAAAGTCACTCGACTAATACTGGTTTATTCATTATTTACATTTGGCTTGAGACGATTTTTTCATTAGTCTCTAGGTCACTAACTCCGCCTTTCAGGATGGTTACCTGCCCTAAAATTTTCACGTAAATGATTTTTTACACTGTCAGCGGATAAAAGCTAAACTCCTTGCTCAGTCGATAGTGAACTATAACTACTGAAATCATGACTAGAACAAATTCCTAAAATGGGGGACTGGCATCGAGGACAACACATTTTCCTTCTCAGAAAGGTAACACTAACTGGTATTGATTCGATCTCTCCTGCCATGAGACATGGCTCAAGCTGTTGAAATGTCGCGGAGACCATTCTGCAGCTAAGCAAGTGATCAGTATATGGACGTTTACTCTATGCTGATTGTGACAACCTTTCTTGGTCTTCCGCGTGAAGGCTCCGGCTGGTTATTGCTATTTGGTCTCAGACCTTCATATGGATCTCCAAACCCAGGATTCCAGTTGGTTAACGAATGATTACTTGTTCCTGCAAAACAATAGTGCAACAATGCAAAGTATGCATGAAGATTAGATAGAGATGAGTATGAAAGTGGCTACACCTCTGGGACTGAAAACAATCTTGTTGTAGATTATTTCCTGAGCCAGCTCTTTCCTCAAAACAAAGACCATTATTACATGCTAGTAAAGTTTTACTACACAGGCATCACGGGCGGAGGGAGAGTGTAACTTACGGGTTCGGCCGAACCCAGTAGCTTTCGTCCAAATCATGTATTTGTCTTGAGTAATACATTGAACATGTATAAATTATTAATTTAGAACCCATTAACTTGAAAAATTTAAAATCCCGAACCCATAATTTTCAAATTCTGGCTCCGCCTCCGACAGGCATAGTACATGTTCAATATTGTTCCCATTTATAGACGTATATGTCCGGATATGGTGAGAAGAAAACACAACAAAAGGAGCAAGCATGTCAAGAGCACCTCAAACCGTTGCATTTGTTAGGTCACCTTAGTACGACCTAATACATGCAAGTGTCTCGCACTAGCTGTAAAGAGCATCTAAAAGGCTTAAAGTTAATGTATCCTTTGTCCATGCTAGATTAATATTTTGGGTTCGACACTTTAATTCTTCTGCATTAGTATCAGAGTCGACCTTCGATAAGCCCGTGTCAAATTCCTAAATTTGCATTCAAGTCTATGTATGAATCACAAAGATCAAATTACACATGCAGAAGCATGTTGGGATATATAAGTGGCCTATGGTGCAGAAGGTTGTTGAGATAGATAAGATCTCACATTCGGTGTAAAAGAGCACCCAAAGACAATTTATAATTATATACATATTGAGTCAATCCACCCATTGCTTTAACCCACTGCTTTTCAATTTTATATACAATATTTTACGCGCATAGTAGATTTTAGATATATACAATCTACACGTCCTATAAAGCTTGGAAATCCATTTGTCCATTGTCACTCCGAGACGATGTAGATCATACAAGATACCATTATCACTTGGCCATGTTTCATAATGTCCATCCGTATTTGTACAAGTATTTATCTTTATCTTTCAATTAGAAATAGTCATACATATTAACAAGAAATAACATTATCTCTTAGCTAGAAATATGTTTAATCTAACACTCTTGTCAAAAGTTTTGATTGCTCATTGGAACTATTTACCCGTCTCCCTTATCCCCTCCTTTCTCCAACCACCCACCCCCCCCCCCTCCCCCCCAAGTAAAACTCATCTATCAATCAGCACTACACTATAAACTCCATGATCGCACCAGACTTCTAATCCCTGGGGAAGCTCTAACATTACAGAGATAACCAATGTTTCTAGTAACACTGACTACTTCGCTACTGATTCCTTCAAATATCCTTTGGTTTCTTTCCATCCAAACAGCATGACTGACTTCTACATAAATCATTCTAAAGACTTGAGCTGATTGTGATCTGCCCTTGGCAGTACTCTTGACAGCCCATTGTATTTGCTGCTAACATGTAGCTGCTGAAAAAGGTTTACTCTTCATCCAAACCTAAAGCTTTAGTAAATCTACAATTTCCGTTTAAGTGATCTCTACATTCATGTTGACTTTGACAGAGAGCACAAGAGATCTACCCGTACACCCCAGCTAGCAACCTACCTGCAGTAAGTAACTTGCCATGCAACATTAACCACATTATTTAAAACGTGTTCCTTTTAAATAGCCTAAAGTAACTTTGAGGGATAACATCTTTTGTTCTCACACCACTATCCTCATGCCTACTGAAAAATGAGAGAATAAATGAAGTAATATGTTAGAAGATATTTAGCTTAATATAGCATATAGTATTCTTCCAAATTCTGTCGTATTTAGAAATATTTATGTTTGGTCATTCTTCTTATTTAATGACTCTCCTAATATCATGTAATCCAAACTTGCCTTACTTCTAGTAGCCTAAACTCCTTTATATGGAACTGCTTAAATATCATCTACAATCAATTCAATACAAGATCTCTCTTCTTTCCACCTATTTTCACATGGTATTAGAGCCTTTAGAATCTTGGTAGTGACATAAATAACTTCACCCTACGGTGGATGGTCTTACACCTGTACCGACAAAGCTTTTCATTCTTTTCATTCTTTTCATAATTTTACTACTCTTATCTCCTATCTGTAACCAGTTCGGGTGCATCATTCTTTCCTACTATCACTTTCAACATTGTTTTGGTACCATGTGTCACGTTTCAATGTTCCCATTAGTCCAGGGGTGATATTATTAGTCCACGTCTATTATCTTGTCAAGTCGACAGCCATCCCAGTTAACTGACGTATCATCATCACTACAAGTCAACATCTATAATCAGCATCATATATCATCGTTACATCTCTACCAAGTCAACGCCATGAATAGCCAGGACCTGGCCAAGGCGCCAAGCTGGCAGTACTTGCTTTTGTTCATAAGTCTAGTTAAGCCGGCAGTAGCATGTCCTCAAATACAGCCATGTTTCATAGCTTCACTTTGGTGTCACAAACTAGTTGTTTTTGTGTCAGGGCATTGCCAAGTTATCATTTCTTGCATATTCAACTTGACTTTTAAGTTATAGTTTGCAAACTGAAGTTGCTTCATTACCTTGAGTTTGGAAAAGTGGGTCTGACAGTCGAGAACATTTATGTAATAACATATCAGGATACATCCAGATTAATAATATAGAACATTCTTAATTCTGCCACAATTAATAATCTCCGTACTTACGTAATTTCCCTTAATAACAATACTTATTTCATGTAGCTTAAACTTATCTAATTCCGTGTAGCATAAAACTCCAAAAGAGGAGCCGTTATTGTCTAAAACCAGTTCAATACAAGTTATTTCCACAATGTCTAAATGATTCTTAGAGTATTATTTATTTGCGGAGAAATTGAGCATATATGCAGGAAGAATGACCACCTATCTTAATGTGTGACTTTCCTTATATGTGTTGGTCAATTTGAAATAAGTCTGTACTAACTACCTAACGAATAAAACTTATTTGACCTATCTGCATCCAGAACATCCTCATCAAATAAGGTCGTTTAGTGTCTAACAGCTATAAGATACACATAGGTAGAGGAAACTCCAACTCTGACAAAAACATATGGTACAAACAAATGGAGCCCATAACATACGTACCAATAAACTCTTTAACAAGAATAGAGGAAGGTATATGTTCAGCCTAACCTGCATTTGCATGAAGATCAAGCCCATTGTTCCAGCGGGGCAGATGCTTATCAGCATTCCCTTTCCAAGTCTGTTCAAATCTAGCTAATTCATCTGGACGATAGTAAGAAAAATTACATGACATTTAATCCGCTGTTCAGTGAGACCTAAAAAAAGAACATCTAGGTATACTACCTTCTTCTATATTATGCAAAGTCTGCACTGAGTTCACCTTGCCATCAGAATCAAGCTTCCGTGTGAGTGAGTGTCCCTGCAAGTGGCAAGAATGAATAAGACGCTTATGGCTTGTATTTCACCAATTATGTTGCTATTGCCAAAAGTTGGAAATCAAATGTTAACAGAGAAAAATAGATTCGGTCAAAACTCAGTGAACATCATTCGGCTATGCTATTAAGAGCAAAACAATGTGGTGCAGTTATCAAGCTCTGAATCTCTTTTTCCACCACAGGGACAAAGTGGTGGGAAGTCCTGTAAATTCCTGAAGTTTAGATGAGACAGAATGACCTTTTAGCGTGTGCACATGAATACTAAACATACAGATAGTCAGATACTGAAAAATCCATTAAGGCTTTACATTTAGTTACTTAAGGCTACATACATAGTTGACGTGTCGCAGATCGGTCCTTCTGGAGGTCACACAATTTCATGTAATTGATCCAAAACTTTTAGGAAATTCATACTCATAGTTCATGCCTTCTAATTCACTAGATAGACTTTAACATATACACCATATTAAATTTCTGAAATCATTTAACACAGCGGGAAAAAAAACTACTAAACATAGCAAAATACCTCGTCGTGAATGCCCCTAGAGATTCTATGTGTTGCTTGACCAGTTGTTATATCTGCTTGTTTGCTGTCCTCTAAAACCATCTGCTTCACACATGTGGAGTTAGAACCAGGCACGAGGAAGAACTATGCCTTTAAGTTAGAACTAAAGGACATCAATGCAAAGACAACATACTCCATCGCCTCCCGTCCTACGCGTGGTAGCGGCAGTGTAATATGCCCCATTTATCCCACCATATGTTACTCTTCTATAGCTAACGCTCTGAGTCTGGACTTTTGCTCCTTCATTTTTCTTCGCTTTCAACCTATGAGCCACGTCTTTGCTTATGCTTTTGCTCTTGTTATGATCTGCTACATAAGCACAGCGCATTTGCACCAATTAGGATGCTATAAGAATGATGGACAAAAGCATACAACTCGGGGACAAAGGAAGCAAACTAGAACTAACACTTACCATCAGGTTGGTCATCAGGGTGCTCAACGAGTGGATTTGCGTTATTATAAGCATTAGTTTGAGCTTTTGCATTGCTCATTCTGGAACAATTAACACCACAATTTTCCTCTTCTGCTTCTCTCCCTACATCTCCCTCATCATCAGTATCTAGCTCTATAATAACCGGGCCCTTTGATTTAGCAGCTGGCTGTGAATCAGCTGGTGGAGTTCTATGAGATAACATGGACGACTCTGACGAGTTGTCAGGTGGAGAAGTCATGGAGGAGTCATCAGATGGATCTTTTCTTCCAAAAATCTGGGACATCACGCCTCGGAGTCTATCAAACGGACTACTGGAGGAGTCAGAATTGTCTCTACCATCTCCTTCTCTCTGCATAATTTTCTACTTTACCTCTGAATTCCAGATTAAAACTTCATGACATCATCAATAAAATAGAGATACAGTTTTTACAAAGAATAAAACACCAATTTAGCATATTAAAGCATAATGACCATACATCTTTGTATGTGACAATTTGAAGTAAGTAGCAGATAAGAAACAGCAGACGATATTTTGAAAAAAATAAGCATACATTTTCTTTAACAATCTAAAGTTTAAGGTAGCCATATTGCTATCAGACGATAGATTTTGCAAAAGCATAAAGTAATAAATGTTTAAGATACTTCATGCATTCGCATGTATCCCGTAGAATTTGATTCTCGGCAACTCTATAGGGATCATCTTCCTCCCCAACATAGACATGTAATTACTTATAGAAAATACACACACTATAAACAAAATTTCAGTTCCTTTCATTCAATAATCATTGAATAGCTGATGTAGAACGTGCCGTTTCCATTATCAGAAAATAACTGAATGAAATAAGAAACGATGATACGTTACACAAGATTACTGGTTTCTTTTACAACAACTACTATGCATCAGTCTTAAACAAGTTGCGGTCGAGTCTATGAATATCCACTATTCATGCCACTACATTCATGGTATCTCAATCCAATATTATACAAAGGCAACAACAACTACAACAACGCCTCAGTCCCTGGAGTAAGCTGTAAAAATCCTCACTGACCATGTTTCTCCATTTAAATCCATCTTGGGTTAACATCATACAAAATAAAAATAAATTAAAAATTATTAGAGATTCTCTACATTTTCTAACGAATGTGGTCATTCATATCTATTATCTTAAAGTCTCTTAATGTCCGCATCTCTGCTACACTTCTTTCAACCGTCAAGATTTTCTATTCATTCTATTCATTTAATTATCGAATTGAAGAAAAAAAAAAAACCCGTATCATTATTTCTAACAATTTTACTAGGCATGTTTCTAGTATTGGATCATCATTAATGCCAGAGGAGTTGAAGAAACGCATGAAATTATCGATCACATTCGGAGAATTTGCGTATTAATAAACGCAAATGGATAAAGATGATGATAATAAATAAAAATACCTCGGATATGGAGTCGACTTGGGGACCAAATTGAAGAAGACGGAGGAGATAACAAACTGTTTTGAGTAATGGCCGGGAAGAGCACTGATTCTTATGTATATAGGGAAGTGGGCAAGAGTGACGCGTGTCAAGAGCCTAGATCCTTCCCTTTTGACTCTACGTATACGTATTGAACTAAGGTCGTACGGTAGGAAAGAAGTGAGGATTAAAAAGAAAAAAAGGAAATTACTGTTGTGAATGAGAATAGAAGTCATGCTGACCAGGATGAACACGGGGGCTGCTACGAAAAATAATCACATGGATATGCCACGTAAGAGCTCTAGACAGGTAATTACGTTTGGAGAGGTGGAGGGAACGAGTCTGAGCATTGTTGAGGAAGGAAAGTTGTTATGGGTTCACTTCTTATCTCTCACTTCTTCAGTCTACTTTCTCACATCCTTGTTCTGTCTATTAGCAATTCCTTAGCATTTACTATCATTATTTCTGTTTTCCACACTTGGACTTTAGCCATTTGAGTGTTGCTTTTTATCAGCTAGAATTGTAAGTTGCACTTCAGTTATTAAATCAAAGGATTTTGGGTTTACTGTTTCATTGGATTTCAATTTGTAGCAATTACCATATATGTGAACCCATAAGTAAGTTAGTATAAAAGTTAATCAATTTATAAAATATTATCAATATTAGTCAAGTAATTATTTGTGAGAAAATATCAATTTTGTTTTCTTTTGAGTGAGTGTTGTTGGTAGTTTCTAAAGCTTATTTTGAATTATTTGAACTATATTTGGCTAGATTTTATTGGTTCCGAGGCTAGTTCTAAAGGAAAAGTCGTGGTTGAGCATTGATTTGGTTGAGGAGTGCGGTAAGTGTCATGGTTAATCTTGACCTGAGGGAACTAGAATTTGATTGGCTTATTTGCTACTTGGTTTATGTGTGGGGACGGTGTATATGCAAGGTGAAGAGTGTATATGCGTAGTCACAGGTTAAGCATTTGGGTTGGGACATTAATTCATTGTTTTCAATTATTTCATGTCTTTATTTGATCCATGTTATTATTTGAGAAATGCTTTAACTGCCACTTGCCTTACTTGTTAATTTCATGCCTTAAGTGCTAGTTGTTTTCTTGTATCCGTGTTTATTTATTGACTGTCTTTACTTGCCTTCTTACCTCGTGTGTTACTAGATAGCTACATTTATCCACCTTATATCTTTAATTATGAAATTCTTTTATTTCGTTTTATTTTGTGATACGTCGTAGTTGGTTATCGGTTGTGTTTAATTTATATTGTTTGGGATCAGCTTGCATGCTGCAACGATATTTATTTATATATATATTTATGGATCGAGTTGCGTGTCGCAAGGGAGAAGAATTGTTATTTATATATTTATGGATCGAGTTGCGCGCCACAACGGAGAAGAATTGATATTTATATATATTTGTGGATTGGATTGCGCGTTGCAACAGAGAAGGCTTATTTTATTGTGTTTGACCGTTGTTACTGTACTGTGTTGTTTTGAGAAGTTGAGCAAAAGTGTTATTCGAGGGCCTTTTGTTATGTAATTTTTGTTTCGATTTTCATGTTATACTTGTTTGCTTTGTTTTGTTGTTATTTAATTATATTTGTACATGTTTTAGTGAGTGACTTGTTATAGCCTCATCACTACCTCGTCGAGGCTAGGTTCGGTACTTACAGAGTACTGGGGTTGGTTGTACTCATGCTACACTTATGCACTTCTTGTGCAGATTCTGATGTTGGCCCCAACAGCAGTTAGCGGAGGCTTGCTCGGGTTAGCTGATCACGGAGGCTTGAAGTATAGGTGCACGGCGTTCACAACCCTGAAGTCCCCTTCGCTATCTTGTTCGACTATTTATCTTTGTTTCAAACAATTTGTACTTTTATTCAAACTTTGGTTGTATCACTATTAGAATGGTCGTGTACTTGTGACACCATATTTCGGGGTTTGATTAGTCAGCGTTTGGATTTAGTATATCTGTTTTAAAACTCTACAACTTTATTTCTTATTAAATTGCTTTCCAATTTGTTTAAAATGACCAATTGTGTACTAATGTTGGCTTGCCTAGCAAGTGGATGTTAGGAACCATCACGACTCAGAGGTTGGGATTCCGGATCGTGACAAGTTGATATTAGAGTACAAGGTTGCCTAGGTCTCACGAGTCACGAAAAAGCTTAGTAGAGTCTAGAGGATCAGTAAGGAGATGTCTGTACTTATATTCTAGAGGCTATAGAGCTTTAGGAAATGTCACTTCTTTCTTTCTCTATCGTGGGACTATATTCAATCACAAAAGTTTGAACCATTCTATTCTTGTTCTCTCGCAGATGGCAAGGACACGCACATCATTCACAGCCGGGCAGAAGCCGGAGCCGAAGTTGTAGCCACTACCAAAGGTAGGGGACATGGTCGAGGCAAAGGGAGAGCTCAGCCTAGAGCACATGCAGCAGCACCGATTGCAGAGCTTCAGATCGAGCGAGAGGAGGAGATCTCTATTCATACTGCACCAGTTGGACCAGCTCAGATCCTGGAGGGTTTCATTACCACTCCCGTACTTCAGGACGCTCTAGCCCATTTGGTGGGCCTTATGGAGAGTGTGGCCTAGGTTGGTGCATTTTCTGTGGCATCAGCTGTCTCTCAGGCTGGGGGAGGAGCCCAAAATCCTGATACCCACACTCCAGAGTAGATGACTCCCATATCAAACTCCGGCGGCTCCAGCAGTTGGAGTAGTTCAACCTTTCATTACTACACAGACCGGGGAGAGGCCCGCGATGTCTTCTTAGGGGTTGAAGAGATTGGATAAGTTCACTAAGCTCTTTCCTATTCGATTTGGGGGTATAGCTTTTGAGGACCCACAAGATTTCATTGATTGTTTCCACGAGGTGTTGTGCAATATGGGTATAGTGGAGTCCAATGGAGTGGACTTCACGGCATTTCAGATGCACAATTCTGCCAAGAGGTGGTAGTAGGATTATGATCGAGTTAGACCAACAGGATCACCTCCACTCACTTGGGATCAGTTTTCAAAGCTATTCTTGCAGAAGTTCATTCTTTTTACTCTGAGAGAGGAGTACCGCATGCTATCATCTCTTGCTACCCAATTACTATGTTAAAGTATTTTTACCTAAAGCGCTCTTGTTTAATTCTAAACCATGTCCTATGCGTGCATTACTCATCCCATACCTATGGTCCAAGAGGATTTGGACCTATTATTTTGGATGGTTCTAGACTTTACTTAGGATGCTCAAAATGATAAAACTAGGTGCACATTCGAAGCAAGTAGGGCTGCACATAACAGCAATTAATGGCTCATGTTAGCCTCCACACATAGCAACAAAGGCACGCGATTAGATTTCAAATTTTGCAGTAAGGAGTCGCAGGCAGTTGTAGAAATTTAGATGCATTAAAGTCGATTAAACCTATAGGCATGCCTTCTAAATGGCTGCATGGTGTAATAAAATCCCACAAGCAGTACTGCTAGTGATAATAGGCTAGATTTATGTAGTTTAGCAACCATTTATGCCCTAACTTTACTATGCTTCACTGTTCTAGGAAGGTTAAATGATGAAAAATGGATCTAATTGTGAATTTTATATTTTGCAAGACCAAGTCGTGATTATGAGGACATAGGACAAGGTTTGGAGCTAAATTAACGCAAGGAAAGCCCTTCGGAGAAGAGTGCCTGTGAAATAAGAAAGGAGAGAAGAAATGAATAGATGATCCACTATAGCGTGGGCCAAGTGTGGCCTTAGTGTGGCCACGCTAGAGCAGAAGAACCTGGGCAGTTTGTAACGCGATTAGCGCGGCCCAAGCGCGGTCGCGCTAGTCTAGGAAACAACGCAGTCTGAAACACAATTAGCACGGCCCATGCACGGTTCGAGCGCGGCCGCAGTCAATCCGAACTCCGATAATTTTAGGGGCAAGCTTGGAAGTTTGGGGGAAATTCCATTTAACCTATAAGAGGTCCAGCTCGCCCAAGAAGATAATATTAAGGTTTTATTAGTTTTGTTCAAGGCAAGGAGAGGCAAGAGGCAAGGAGGAAAATTCGGCATCGAGT